>JAWKAU010000658.1:0-46000 GCA_033398695.1 Orobanche coerulescens
GTTTTATTAAAAATAAAAATAAACTTTCAGTGGTTAGCATAGAAAAAATTTATTCCGGTGGTTAATCCGGAAAAAATGCAAAATATAATGGTTTTTGTAGAATTTTCCTTATATTAAAATACTAAATATATAGGATGCAACGCAAATTATAATATCTATACTATATAATACTTATCCCCCTTAATTTAATGTGGAAGTGGATTTAATTATAATTTTTAATTGTAAATATAATACTTATCCCCTTTAATTTAATGTGGAAGGGGGATTTAATTGTAACTTTTAATTGTAAATATATGAAGAGACTATTTTAATTGTAAATTTTAATGTAAATAAACTAATTTAAATACAAAAGTTATGATAAACATCACAATGCAAATGCACCTTCTAATACACAAGGTGATTAAAATGAACTTTTAAATGATAGTATAAATTACAAGATGGTTAAATTTTAGCTATGAAATCTTAGATACAATCGGTGCATCGCACGGTTTGAATAAACCAAAAACAACCCCGGAGCAACATACGAGTTAGTAAAGCCTCATTTCATATACTACCTCTGTTCTACTATAATTGCAACATTTGGACTTTCACGTTTGCCAATGCACAACTTTAAGTATCAATATCTTTAATTATTTATTTTTAAAAATTATAAAAATTTGATATCTTGAAAATATATTTCGTGGTGAATCTAATAATATCTCACATGACTATATTTTTTCATATGTATGAATCACAAAAGATGGTCAAAAGACAGTATGTGAATAGTGTAATAATCAACACGTTGCAATAATAATAGAACGGAGGAAGTAACTAATTACATAGACTAAAATAAAAGGACAATAACAATAAAAAAACATATAAACTTCTCTAAAAGACATTTAAATTCTGTCATCTGCTCATTCAACCGTCTGTCCCAACATTACGTACAAAACACGTAGATATTCAACAAAAGACCGTATATCGCACGGGTTGGATAATGCCTCGTATACAAGTATTTGTGAAACTGATATGAAAATCAATTCATAATGATTGGAGGGAGAATTAAGTTAAATGTAATAATTTTATAAATTATATATAATAATACTGTATTTTGTCAAAGGATGTACAAATCTCCACCGTCCATTTAACCTATCGTCACCAAATATTTTCTTGAGATTTTAAATCTCTAGAGTTAATAAATTATCTATTTGATTTATTTTTAAATTTGAGTGATTTTTGTATCAAATGCTCGTCCCTAATAAAAGAAAATAAGTTTACTTATGGATATATTCAGACAATAAATTATGCATTTTTGTAAGTTACTTTATTTTTTTTGAACGGTAATTTTTTATTTAAATGTAAACATTTTGATTCTATGATATACATTTTTAATCAAATAAATATATTATAAGTATCATACGAAATTCACCACAAAAAATCGATATATATATTTAATCAATTAAATATATTATAAATATCATATGAAATTCAGCACAAAAACTCACATACTCTTTTCCATTATAATTATAATAAAATCCGAGAGTTATGTCAAGATGAAATTAATGACAAAATTTGTGTTGTATTGACAAAAAAAAATATATTCAAATATTTTTCATTTGAAAACATAAATATATTCATTAAATCTATCGACTAAAAGTAAAGTTCTAATAAAGTACAAATAACATTACCAGATAATTGGAATATATTTTTCTTAATAAGTAAAGTATTATAATTTAAGAATATTTTATACCAATTTTGAACAAAGTAGCGTTTGTAGTCCAACGGTTATGATAATTGCCTTCCAAGCAATAGACCCGGGTTCGACTCCCGGCAAACGCATAGTATTAATTTATTAATTTTTTTAAAACATATTGAAAGTCTTTTCACTCTTTACGTACATCATTTATTGTACTTCTCAATTTTATATGGAAGAGATTTGGGTAACAAAATATCTAGAACTTTAAATTTCTTATGCTTAACCTTAATAGGTTGTGAAACATGTTAGCTAGGAGGCGATCTTTATGTATATACTTCCTTTATTATTGCAACGTGTTGACTATTACACTGTATACATACTCTCTTTTGACCATATTTTTTGATTTACACATATGAAAAAATATAGTCATGTGAGATCTTGTTAGATTCATCTCGAAATATACTTTCAAAATATCAACGTCTTATAATTTTTAAAAATAAAAAATTGAAGATATTAATAATCAAAGTTGTGCATTGGGAAATATGAAAATCCAGATATTGCAGTTATAAAAGAACAGAGATAGTATAACTATTTAAACATATTAGGTTGCGAAACATGTTAGGACGCGATCTATATGTATATATCCCCCTATATACTAATGCAGAATATGCTGAGCCTACATTGCAGCTTCCCATGTTTCGGCTGCCACATGTCATCTTCTGATGCTTCGGTTGCTCATGTGTCATATTCTCATGCTTTGGTTAACACATTATCATTTCCTAACCTATTTATTAATTACCTAAATTAATTACCTTAATTAATAAATAGTCAATAATATTACCAAAATTATTGGTTGCCGCTTAAAAAAAATATGCACAAGAAACAAGCATATCCTTTCCTACCGCTTAAAAAATAGGTATGCAGAGGAAAGTTATAAATTATGAAATTATAAAAATTGAAAAGCTAGAAAAACACAATAAAAGTGATATTCAGTTAGTTTTACATATGTAAAATAAAAACAAGAAAAAAAGAGGAAAAAAACACTCGGACAATTTAACTTCTTATATATAATATCACTTTGAAAATTCATAAAATCAGTAATTATATAATTTCGTTAATATAAATTTTTCATTTATTTTGTCATTTTTTATTAATTAAATAAAATTAAAACTAAAATAGACTAATTGATTTATTCCATAAGTTCTTTGATTTATTTATAAATAATGATTAGAACCATTATTTCTACACTTTCAATAATATTTTTAATAAGAGTATTTTAATTTAATTAATTGATTAGGACTTTAAGTATCTTCTTAGTTATATATATTCAATACTTCTTTTGCAATACTCCAAAGCATCTTTTCATTTCAGTTGATACTTATTTTATTGATATATCTAATTATAGTGACTAACTAATATAAACTAACTAATTAGTGGAATATATAATATTTTCGCGAGATCTTAGGTTTAAGTTTTTAATATATAGTGCAAACTGATATATTAGATTTGTCTTTGATTGGGATTTATGTTGTTAATTAATGAAAATATGAAATATTTCTATAAATATAATCAATTCATCCGGTAAAATAAAAGCAAGAAAAACAGAGAAAAAAAACACTCCGATAAATTTTGTTCTTTGTTAAGTCTTTTTCTTTGAAAACACATAATCGGTTTTGTCTTTTCCGCCTTAAGATTTCTTAATATGTATACTTTTTAGATAATTCTTAATTTTTTTTTGTTGTTAATTTTACTTAATCGCTTCAAGTTAATTTCATTTTCGAGTAAGCTCAAATAACAGTATGTTACAAAATTTACATATTTCTTCAGATTTCTCAACAGGTATAGTTTATAAATCTCTCATCTCCCATATATACTAATGCAAAATACGTTGAGCCTAAATGACAGCTTCTCACGCTTCGGCTGCCACATGTCTTCTGCTGGTGCTTTGTGTGCTTATGTGTCACCATTTCATGCTTCAGCTGGCACATAATCAATTACTCGCCTAATCATCACTACATTAATTACATTATAGTTATACCTCAAATAACTCCTATTTACCTTACTAATTTCTACGAATTAAGGAATATGAATTATGAATAAATAGGAATTGATTATATTACAGAAATATTTTACGTTTTCATTAGTTAAAAAATATAATTCCAAACAAAGAGAATTTAATATAGTAGTCTGCATTATATATTAAAAACTTAAAACCTAAAATCTCGCAAAAATATTATATATTTCTATTAATTAATTAATTTGTATTAGTTAGTCACTGTAATTATGTATATCAATAAAAGAAATATCAACTGAAATGAAAGATGCTTGGGAGTATTATAAAATAAGTGTGGAATATATATATAATTAAAAGGTACTCGAAGTTTTAATCAATTAAATAAATCAAAATTATCTTATTAAAAAAGTTTTATTGAAAGTATAGAAACAATGATTTTAATTATTATTTACAAATAAATCCAAAAATTTATAAAATAAATCAGTTAGTCTATTTTAGTTTTAAATCTTATTTGATTAATATAAAATAACAAAATAAATGAATAAAACTCATACTTATTAAATTATAACTGATTTTATGAATCTCCAAAAAGATATTGCTAAATATATAAGAAGTTAAATTTAATAATAATGTACTAATATGTAGATTTATCTTTGTATAAAGAGAATTCCAGAAAGTATGACTATTTTAAAAATGAATATACATATAGCTTCACTTCAACCAAATGTCGTCGAGATTTTTTGTAATACAAGTTTCAGAAATTACTAAAAGTATTTCAACTCTTTTTCTATTTTTTAACGTAAAATGGGTATACTTTAATACTCTTAAATATGGAGCTGAATGTTTGAAAAAGTATCATATCATCATATATATGCCGTTTCACTTCAATCAAATCAATTGAGTGTTTCTTTCGTAATTTTCTAAAATTTTAAGGTCGTTTGTAATTAGGATAAAATTCTGATATATATTTTTTAACTTATCCAAACTATTCTTATATTACAATCTAAATTGTTAAGTTTATTGATAATTCAAGGCTATGACTTGGATGTAGTTTCCTAAATTAACAGGTATATTTATAATAAGTCATTCAATAATTAAATTATATATACTACTTATATTTTTTATGACAATTTGAGAAGTGCTTTATTTTAAGTTATAAGTCAAGATCTATTATGTATTTTCTGAAGTTTTTTAAATTCCAAATATTACTAAAACTAGTCACAATTAGTTAGTATAATATATTCTACGTATGGAGTTGTATGAAAGGACAATATATATAAGTTCTTCTTCACTTTGGTATCATTGCAAACTTATAAGACTGACCAAGAATATGAGATTAATTATTGGACAAACAATGTCATCTCACCATCTACAAGAAATCAAGGACTTCTCCGAATGAATCCTCAAAATTGTAGATGGTGAGTTGGGTGAAGAAGTCGATAGAGAAATCTTGATTGATATTTTTGATATTTACTAATCTGGAATGCCGAAGATCATATTACAGCCCTTGCTGAAAGCACCATCATTCACTTATAAATAACTTTCCATAAACTAATTTTCTGAAGAAAGAGCAATCGCGACGCCAACAAACGACATTGTGGAGATAGTAAACGATTACGTGATGTCTATAATTTCAAAAGACAACGGATATATCTCAGTTCTGATAGTATATGCAAAATCTCTGCGGCCTCTAAAAGTTAAAATCAAGTATATTCAATGGATTTTTTTCGAATAGCATTAAGTGTTCTAGAATTTCAAATCACATCTTTAAATCGTAAGTTAGAGTCTCAATTATGCTAATTCAAAATATGGATCAATCATCAGGATTATGAAATATCACATCAATAATAATTATCCAAATCCGTAACCATATTATTGAACAAAAAAATCGGAGACAATTTTGAGAGTAAAGTACTTATTACACAATTGATATTAAGCCCATTAGATAGCAGATTACCACTTAAATTTCAAATACGTCAGTTCCCACTTATTATGAGCTTTACCATGACTATATTTAAGAGTCAAGGTCACACGCTCCCTCATGTCGGTATGTATCTTCCAAGACCCGTATTCTGGTCAAGTACTTTTATGTAGCCCTATCAAAAGTGAAGATCGGGAAAGAATATAAATCTTTTGTTGCATTACATTTAATATCAGAATCATAAAATGCATAAATAATGTAGTTTATAAAGAAGTATTATGAAATTTATAATGAACGATTTACATATTATATCTTTTTTGTGTTCCCGTATAATTACACGGGTGTTATACTAGTAACTATTTAAACATATTAGGACGTATATAACTATTTTTTTCTTAAAACATGTGCCTAGAAAAGGTGCATAAGGACCGAAGGAGGAAGACATATTATTGGAGATGGCCTAACAAGCCGCACTAGGTAAGTATATAACTATTATTAGCTTTGTACACACGAAGCACCAGTGGTCTAGTGGTAGAATAGTACCCTGCCACGGTACAGACCCGGGTTCGATTCCCGGCTGGTGCAGAGCAATGACGAATATTGTGTCCTGCAATAGTTGTGTCTGTTGCATTATCTGATCTTGTGAGACGACATACGATGCATCTGAGCCCTTTTTTTTTTTTTTTTAATAAAACCTTTTTTTTTTTAATTCATAAATTGTTGAACTATTTTTCATAAGCTGTAATTTTGGGTTTTTTTTATTCAGTCTTTTTCTGTTTTTAGGTTCTATAAAACCAATATAATAGTTTCGTAGTTTTATTATGGTTAAGACGCGATAGATTCCTCCTCAAACTTTATAATATATTAATTAATTACTTGTGCGAGAAATATAATTTTAGTTATTAGTACAAATTCCGCGTAACACACGTGATATCTATAAAATATAATCTCTAAATTTACTTTATAATAAAATAATAAATTAAAAAGAAGCAGACAAATATCGAGTCGAATGAACCAAATTGCATTAGTTCATGGGTTGTGAAATATGTTAGCACAGTGAAAAATAATAGAAATCCAAATGCTAATAAATTTTCAAAATCAATCTTCAAATTGCTGAATCAATCTCCAATTGCCAAGACACGTGACCTAAATGAACTCATAATAAAAAAAAATGGAAAAAAATGTAGCTGAATTGTCCATAAGAATTCTAAGATTATTTGTCGGTTACGTACCGAAATTTACGGTATACTAAAAAGCTCGATAATTACTGTAATTTCGGTAAGATAAGTTCGGTACATCAATATGTTTCCAATTCCTGAATACCAAGCCAAACCAAAATTTTAATAGAGGAATAGAAAATTACACACTTCATCTAAATAATTAAAATAACTTATGTCAGACGTCTAATTTTACCAGACAGTCCGATATTTATTATATTTTTCACTATCAAAATTGATACTATAAAAAAACGATAGTACTTTTCAACAAAGCGAATGATAAAGTATTATTTTCTATATCGAAATGTACAAGTTTTAGACCGTCAGACGGTCTCACAAGAATGTGCCTCATGAAAGATGAAATGGACAACACGATTTGAGCTGTATTTAAAAGATATGTTCTCAGACTTTGGGTATGTTTGGTAAAATTAAGCTAGCTTATAAGTTGAGCTTATTTAAGAAGTTCTGTTTGGAACACCTAAAAATAGCTTATAAGCCAAATTATGTTTGGCTATTGAAACGCTTTTGAGTAGCGTTTGATAAACTAAACTTATAAGTATATAGCTTAACATTTTATGCTAAACTGCCAAACATACCCTTTATGATGGCTGAAGAGACTTGGCCCCACCATTGGCTTACGTATTCTTCGTTGTTTTCTTACAGTGAGCTACTGGAGTACTATATTGTTGGTTATAGTGGTGAATCTCTTTCACTTATGTAGAGATTATAAAATGGTGTGAAAACAACGAGTCACCTTGATTCATTGATCACGAGGCTTTTACGTCAAGTGAGAGATTTGGATAGGGATGGCAAACGGATCGGGTTCGGACGGATTTGGTAAAATTCAAATCCAAATCCAAATATTTTCGGGTTTAAAAATTAAATTCAAATCCAAATTTAAATTCAAAACTCAATATCCAAATCCAAATCCTTCGGATCGGATCGAGTTTTTTTCGGGTACTCAAAATAAAAATGATATAATTAAGTTGAACATCACTAATACATGCAAATAACATAAATATATATATACAATGATTAAATTTAATAAGTAGTCAAATGTGTTTTAATACATAGATTGAGATATTAAGTGAATTCTAAAATATATTAACAAAATAATACTTTACATAGCAACATATTAAAAAAATTATGTAAATAAAATAAAACTTATATATTAAATATATTAATAAAATATGAAATTGAGAAAGAGAAGTTTAATTCATTGAATGAGTATTGATTATTCACTAATACCAAAATATACATATCGTATGTCATATATCTAAAATACTATATATAACAATTTATAAATTATAATATTATATATTATATTTGCATCGGGTTTTATCGGGTTTCGGGTTTGGATCGCGTTTGGATCGGGTTTGGATCGAGTTTCAAATTCCGGGTCGGGTATCAGTTCGGTAATCCTTAAATCCAAATCCAAATCCAAACTTTTTTGGGTTTAAAAAATAAAACCAAATCCAAATCCAAATCCAAAATTTCGGGTTCGGTAAATCCAAAATTTCGGATTTTGGATCGGGTATCCATCGGATCGAATTATTTTGCCATCCCTAGATTTGGGTTCGAGTTTCTTTGAGGGCAAGAATTTTTAAGGGTTTATGGCTCTTTAATCTATGATTAAAGAAGAGACTCTAGCCCTCCGGGGTATGCTGGTGGAACAATTAAATATTAAGGCTTCAAGTGGAAGTGTAGGAGGCCAGATCTCGGTGGAATCTTGCGGTTGAATTTGTGAGGGTCCAGCATAGAACAATTACTTGGGGGACGACTCCTTGTACGCGGTAGTTGAAGATATTTAAAAATTTGAGAAGTGAATACACATCTCTCGATTTAATTAATAACAGCTCTGTGGAGTCGAAATTATTATTCCGAGGATGAATTAAGTGTAAATTTAGAACTTCGATGATAAACAATCATAGACTTACAGGAGGAGGGTTGGACTTTTTAAATAACGGCTGAACTTTACTGTGAAGTTTGGTTCATTTAATAGACGTCGTTTAGGATACTAGTCTGATTTGACTCCTGAATTTTGTGTTTGGTTAACGTGTTGATTATTACACTGTTTGTATATTCTCTTTTAATTATGTTTTATGATTATATATATGAAAAAATATAGTCATGTGAGATCTTGTTAGATTCACCTTGAAATATACTTTCAAAATATCAACGTCTTATAAATTTTAGAAATAAAGAATTGAAGATATTAATAATCAAAGTTGTGCATTAACAAGCGTGAAAGTCCAGATGTTGCAGTTATAAAAAAACGGAGTTAGTAAAAGTTACTGTGCCCAATAAATTTATTGTGATTATGTTAGGTATCAGTTATAATTATGTTACACGATAACAAAAAATATCAATATCAAATAGAAGAGATTTTAAAAATGGGTTGATGTGTCATATCTTCACTGTAATTATGTTGTTCATCAGTTATGATTATGTTGGTAATCACAATTGATGTGTATCTTGCACCGTACATTATGTTTTGAAATATATCAACTACACCTAATTATAGTGGGTCTTTTCTCTTCTTACGGATATTATTTTCCCACTAATGATAGTTGGATACATACAAAATTATTATAGTTAATGTGCATACTTAGTTTGTAGGTGTAGTAAAATCAGGAGAGTAACTAAAGTGAAAATAGAAGAAATTTGTCCTATATAAGTCAAAAACATTATTTGCGACCATACGACTACATCAGACTTAGGGCCTGTTTACTTTTTTTCCATTAATATTTGATTTTTTTTTTTAATCAGCTGAACATTTTACACTGAAACGACAGGCAAGCGGGCAACAAGCTGCGCCGCTAGCCCTTTTTGAATAGCAAAACTAAGTCTTTTAAAAACTACATTCAGAGACCTTGGGGTCGTAACATTGCCATGCATAACCTGTTGGACTCTTTTGAGCAACACACCTCAGTGCAAGGAAGCCAAATGTATCAAATGCAAAAGGTATAAACGCGTGTTGGTTATCAAGGCACGCTTTCTCGTGTTTGGTTACTTTGCATGAAGCGGCTTTCAAAGCAGCCTGACCTGCCGTAAAAGCATGATTCCCCAAACCCACAAGTGGAGAAACTCCCGTTAGATCTACAGAAGCATGTTTCCCTCCTATCCATCCAAAAACCAAAATGTCAGCTGGTCTAAGTGTCGATCTTCCTTCTATCGGGTCAGTCAAGAAATTCACAGGTGCTTCTTTCTTAACTGAAATCCCAGCCCACCTGAATATGTCAAAAAGAACATCCCTAACCAAATCGTGTCGGTATTTGAACCCCAGAAGCTCTCTACAATGAACTGCATGCTCTCCGAATGAATCCAAACAAGCGTTGTGACAAACTGGGCAAATTTCATCAACCAGAAAAATAGGGATCATGAGGCGATTGTTAGGAATACTTGTTAGATTTTGATGATGTCATTAATTTAAAATCAAATGTTTATTTATTGGCGAAATGTAAGGAAGAACCAAATGAGTATCTTCCATAGGCCAAAATGTGTTAAGTATAAAATTGGCAAAATGTAAAGAAGAACCAAAAGAGTATCTTCTGTAGGCCAAAGTTAGTTAGGCTGAAAATCGGCTAAGTACTAAAGTACAGTCTAGTCTATCAGAGAAGTAAATGACTCCAATCAGAGTAGCCCCGGTCAACTAAAATTTATCGAGAAGTTTGACCAGATGCACTGAGGAACCTCAGGAAGTCACCCGATCGGACAAGTCTCAAACAAGATACGGCCAAGACGACTTACCTGCAGAGAAGTAAGCCGCACATCACTACTCAACTACAAACTAGTACTCCAAGTCCACGTCGGCATGCTTTGAAAAGTCAAATATTACGGAAAGCTCACATGCAACGTGAAGAGACAAATTGGAGTGATTCCCGCAAGAGATATGATTTATTTAAATCATCCTGACCCACCGTGAAGACTTTAATCCTTTTATATTCAAAAGATTCGGCGCTCACATGTAGAAGTCATCACAACGGTCGGAAGATGAAATTAAATAATGGGAATCCAAATTGCAACGCTCGTAAAAGATTAAACAATGAAGTCTCTCTCCAACGGACGGATTTGTTCGATTTGCAACGGCTACAAGGAAGAAGCTCGAGATCGTGATCTATATATATCCAGAGATTTGAAATCGAGCAACAACCGTGCGAACTTATACTCTAAGCGATCAAAGCAAACCAAGCAATCCTAAGCAAACAAATAGCATCGAGAAAAAGAGCAGATCCAAAAGTTCATATTCAAGGAAGCTCTTTAGTTGGAGAAGACAAACACTCTTGTCTTTAAATCTTGAGTAAGGGGTACTTCACTGGGTGAAGTAGCAGTATCAGAAGGCATCCGAGGATCGAGGATCAAGAGGTGCAAGGCATCGAGTTTGTGTACAACGGCACGGAATTCCACCGGTTGGAAGTCATGTAGTGTGTAGTGAATCACTGTAATATTTATCACTGGTTGAGAATTATAGTGAATTCATCTCCAACTGGTTTGGAGAAAAGTGGATTAGTAGAGGATTACCCCACCTCTGAGACCACTATAAACTGCCTGTGTCTTTTACTATTTTACTGCATCATACTCTAACTGCTGCATCCATTGTTAAGTGTTTCATTAAGTTAATTTATATTCGTCATCAGCTGACTTCCGCACATATCCAAGAACAAACGACTCCTAGTCATTTGTTTGATCATCAGCTGAAGAAACTCACTCTTCGAGAAAAAGAGTTCAAGAGTTTCTACAAGTCTATTCACCCCCCCCTCTAGACTTGTTTCTGGACGACTTGTGACCTACAAGTGGTATCAGAGAGGTTGGTTCATTTTTTTTACGAACCAGATCTATTAAGATATATATCCTATCTCTCACGTTATAATGGAACACATGCACTCTAGACTACCTGTCTTTTCAGTTGACGAGTATGATCTCTGGAAGATAAGAATGCAGGCACATTTATCTTCAATCCATGACGACATGTGGTGCATCATTGAAGATGGTCCATTCATTTTCGAGAAGGACAACACGCCCGAGGAAATCGCAGCTGGGAGGCCCGAAAAAATTCCTAAGAAGAGAACTGAGCTGACCCCCGAAGAGAGAAAGTCACAATCTTGACAACAGGCAGAGATGTGTCAGTACCAAACTCTTGACAAATCCACAATGGTCAAGATCAAAAATTGTAAGAATGCCAAAGAGATATGGGACACATTAGCTCTAATGTGTGAAGGAACGGAGCTGATCAAGGAGAACAAGTTGTCAATAGCTATCCAAAAGTTTGACAACTTTAAAATGAAGAATGGAGAATCAATAGACCAAGTGGACACAAGGTTCACTAAATTATCAATGAAATCAACTCCGGGCAAGACTTATGGCAACAGGAAATGGCACTCAAGGTCCTCGGATCTCTAAATCCAGAATGGAGCATGCAGTGTAGCTATGAGAGAGTCCAAAGACTGAATAAGATAAAGATTCAGGAGCTATTCTCTCGATCTCAAGGCTTACGAGTTCGAACTTCCGAGTTCATCCTCGATCGAGCTGCAGAGAAGGGAATCGCATTTGCAATGAGTCCTGCTAAGAGCCTCGTCCGATGTGAAACCTCCAAATCCGCTAGACTTTGAGGAGGAAATGGCTTTCATCATGCAAAGATTCAAGAATCAGGAAGAACTACTCCAAGTATAAGAAAACTACAAGGAGAATCCCGGAAGAAACCAGAAAGTCGAAGTCGGAAAGTTGAATGTTACAATCACATAAGATAGACACATCCAAATGGATTGTCCCGAGCTCAAGAAGGATGAAACCAAAAAGGAGGTGGCGAGAAGGAAGACAAGAAAAGCTCTCATCGGAGAAGACCAGAGCATGTCGAATCAAGCGGCGGCTTCTTTTCCGATGACGACGAGGAATATGATTGCACGATGGCAAACTTGGCCGATGAAGAGGTAACCTCTAAACCTACCGGTTCTAATAATAGCTCACCATGTCGCAAGATATGGATTTACATGAATCGGTAAATCAATTATTCAAAGATTTTGAAACACTTAAATCGCACATCAAGTCAGACGCAGAGAAGACTAAGTCGCAAGATGAGAATAGCAAATTTGAAAAATGATTTTAAAAACTCAGTCTAGATTTAAATAAGACCGAGACAAATACGGTGATTTTAAAAACCGTGCAAGTGCCAATACAAATTGAGATAGACCGCTAAATATTTTACTTAAAGAAAAGTCACCGCACTTGCTCATGCCAAAGCCGAGTTTACTAAGTCGGCATGATAAATAAAACTCAAAGCGCAGAAATAACCTCCCCGAAAGCGTCGTTAACCCCGGGACGAATTGTGTACTAACAAGAGGCCACTATATTCCAGATCACCCTTGGATATGATCCCCACACTCCTCTAGTTCTAAAACCACTTTCATCAAGGGAGAAACAATGGTCTCGATCACGAGCCCGTGCATAAACCGATTTTCAAAACAGCAACAAGTCAAACGTCTAGCCGCAGCAAAGTTACACCGCACAACCACCTAGACAGCGACTAGGCAAGGCCTGTGCAAAAGCAAGAAATTCTGCATAACATGCCCACTATTACCAACAACTCCCTAAAAATAGATTTCATAATGGGAGGGCGATGGAAACCTCAAGGTTATCCAAATTACCAAAACGAACAAGTGTGGAGACCACAAAGGTTTAACAAATGGTCTCACTAGATTTAGAAATGGCCCACACTATTTTGAGGAATATCCTAGATACAATCCAACCAGAGATTTAGACCTCGACCACGTGCACCTTTTAAGGGTTATAATAATAATTCTTATAATTCAAGGAGAAATCAATTCTCCAGAAACCCACTAACCCCAAAGGACCCACACAAATTTGGGTACCTAAATCTCTGCTTGTTTAATTGCGTAAGAGGTGGAAGGACTACAACCACATCTCCTCAAGCTCAAATTTTGGAGGTGAAGAGTGGTTTGTAGACTGGATGCTCAAGGCACATGACCGGAACAAGAAGATGTTGACCAAATATATCAAAGAAAGAGGTCCCGATGTAACCTTTGGAGATAGCTCTAGAGGATGACAAAAGGCTTTGGAGAGCTGCACCGAGGAAACATCGTAATATCCAAAGTCCATTATGTCAAAGGTCTCAAATACAACCTCCCGAGCATAAGCCGTTCTGCGACGAGAAGAATCTAGTAGTCTTCACCATCTTGAAGTGTATGGTGATAGACATCTTATCTGGAGAAATAAAGCTACAAGGTTTCAAGAAGAGATGTATACATGATTGATTGGAACACAGAACACCTAACTCCTGTTTTCTATCCAAGATCAGAATGAGAATGGATGGTCGTGGCACAAAAGACTATGTCACCCGAACTTCAAAGCCATCAACAAGATTAGCTCTCGAGCCGGTCGAGGACTTCCAAATGAAGCATTCAAGAAGGAAGCACTGTGATGCATGTCGAAGGGAAAGCAGACTAAGGCGTCGTTCAAGCCGGCACCTACAACGCTCACAACAAGGATCTTAGATCTACTCCACATGGATCTATTTGGTCCTATCAAGCCAAGGACTTTGAGCGGCGAAAGCATGCTCTTGTGATTGTAGATGATTATTCAAGGTACACTTGGATCATTTTTCTATACAAGAAAAGTGAAACCTTGACCAAGTTACCCGAGCCGAGAAGGATCCGAATGAGAAATCCTCTCCATAATCAAGATCAGATCGAGATAGAGGAGGAGAGTTTCTCAACAAGGCGATAATCGATTTCAGCGATCGAATGGGATCTGCATGAGCTCTCTGCACAGGGACGCCCACAGAATGGTGTTGCTTGAAAGAAGGAACAGAACTCAAGGAAGCAAAGAAGGTCCATGATTGCGAAGCGGACCTACCCAAGAGGTTCGGGTCAAGTCGCCAACACACTGTCACACCTGCAGGAGTATGATAGTAGGGAGACATGGCAAAACTCCCTATGAGGTTTGGAATAATAGAACCCCTACTGTTGCTTACTTTCATGTTTTTGGTTGTAAGTGTTTCATCCACAACAACGGTAAAACACAGCTAAATGCCTTTGATGCTAAAACTGATGATGGTCTATTTATGGGATATTCCCAAAGAAGCAAGGCATATAGAGTTTTCAACAAAAGAACCTTAGTTGTGGAGGAAACACCCCATGTTGTTTTTGATGAATCTACTGTTGAGTACAGGAAACAACTTGAGCAAATTGAGAACAAGCTCAAGTCTGCAACCCTTGAAGAAGTCATTGTACATGACACTGGAATGGTGGACTCACCTGCAGATCAGCCTGAAGACCCAACTGCAGATCAGACAGGATCACCAAACCTATCTGATCCAGATTTTGCCAAGAAGACCCAGTAGTCGATAAAGACTCATCTCAGCCTGCAACCAAGCTGCAGATGACAAGGCGGTAGCCGATCCATTCAGGCACTGTAATCCAAAGCAGATGCAGATAACCACCAGAGCAATCCAACAGGGGAACAAACCCGTAAGAGGACGAGATCCCCAAATGGCTCAAGGATCATCCAATTCAGAAATTATCGGAAAGTTGGTCGATGGAGTCAAGACAAGACAGTAACTCTACCAAACAGAATGGCGATGTTCTCATGTTTCATGTCGCAAATTGAACCCAAGACGCAGAACAAGCCTGGAAGATTATTCATGGTTTAATGCCATGCAAGAGGAATTGGAGCAGATGGAGAGAAACACTGTTTGGGAACTAACAGACAGACCGAATCACAAGAAAGTTAGTGGCACCAAATGGGTGTATAAAAACAAGAGTGATGAAGACGGAGTCATTGTTAGGAATAAAGCCGGACTCGTAGCAAAAGGATATGCACAATGTGAGGGAATAGATTTTGATGAAACTTATGCACTGTTGCAAGATTAGAAGCCATCGACTATTCCTCGCATATCCGCATTCAAGGATTTTGAAGTCTACCGGATGGATGTGAAAAGTGCGTTTCTAAATGGAATCCTAGAAGAAGAAGTCTATGTAGAGCAACCCCTGTGTTTTGTCAAAGGAGACAAAGTCTATAAGTCATTGAAGGCTCAGATGGACTCAAGCAAGCACCGAGAGCATGGTATGAAACACTGTCTGTGTTTCTTGAGAAAAATGGATTTTGCAAAGGAAAAGTGGACAAGACCCTATTTAGAGTGGAGCACGAAGGCCACATTCTAATAGTTCGATTTATGTGGATGACATCATATTCGGGTCAACCAATCCAGAACTATGTGAGAAATTCTCCAATCTCATGCAAGGAGAATTCGAGATGAGTATGATGGGAAAGCTTAACTTCTTTCGGATTACAAGTTAGCAGATGGAAAAAGGAATTTTCATCAACAGCAAAGTATACCCGAGATCTCATCAAGAGATATGGAATGGAATCACCAAACTCGCAAGAATTCCAATGAGCACAAGTACTCACCGGATGCGCACGAGGCAGGAATATCGGTTGACTCAACCCACTACAGAGGACTCATCGGATCTCTTCGTACCTAATCGCAAGCGAGCGGACATATCATATGCGGTTGGAGTTTGTGCAAGATTCCACCAAGCCGAAGCAATCACACCTAGATGCACAAGAGAATAATTAAGTACCTAAAGTCTACCATTAATGTTGGACTATGGTACCCCAAGGATGACAACTTCGAGCTATCAGATACTCGGATGCGGATTTCACGGATGCAAAATCAACAGAAGAGCACTAGTGGAACGTGTCAATTCCTAGGAACCAGATCGATATCTGGTTTAGCAAGAAGGTGTTTCTAACTCTATCTCCACTACTGAGTCGAATACCTAGTCAGTGTAGTCATAGCACAGATCCTATGGATCGCACAACAATTAAGGGACTACAATATTATTGCCAACGAAGTTCCTATATGGTGTGACAACAATAGTGCTATTGCAATAACCAACAATCCGGTTTTGCACTCAAGGGCGAAGCACATTGACGTTAAGCACCATTTCATTCGAGACCACGTGCTTAACAAAAGGGTTAGAGTTGAAAGAGTCGGCCTGAGACTACCAAATAGCCGACATCTTCACCAAACCCCCGCCAAGAGAGATTCCTAGAGCCGAGCAGAGATCTTGGATTACTAGATTGGGAATCTAGTTTCAAGCAAGTTGAAGGAAGGACAAACCCCGAGAATCGGCTAGGCGATGCAAAGTAGAAGACGAAGACCGGTCGGAGCAACTTAGTCAGACAGAGTACCAAAGAGAAGTCAAACTCACCAGTAGCGAGCGGTCAACAGTCAACGAATCAGACCAGCTAAGTTCTCTAAACTGATCTCTAATTTTCAAGTTTATCTGCCATATTTATAATATAATTTTGGCTTAAGAAATAGCATTTAAAATACATTTTATAAGCCAAGTGGCAATTTTAAATACACGCGTCACACGCCCATTTAATTAACCTCTACGGTGGCCAATCAGAATCAACCGTCAATTCTTTGGGGCCACCGATTCAAATTTGAAATTCAAAAGAATATGAAAAGGCGTACCACCGTTTAAACTTATAATAAACTAATCCAAACGTCACTTCATCTTCTTTATAAGGAAGAAAACCCTTTCACTTTCCTCTTTACGCTTTCAGAAACCCTAAAAATTCACAGAGCAAAATACACACTAAATCCTAAAATCTTTTTGCAGAAATGGCATCTGTTGACGGAGCAAACTTAAAGGCGATGAAGGACCAGGTTATCTTTTCCATGGTCGTCGATTTCGAGGGATTACTGGAAGCAAATCTAGACGACTTTGATATGCTCGACCTAATCCGAGCGATGAAACTGAACGGCATCTACCCGTTTCTTGAAATCAACCCCCAACACTTGTTCAAAGAAGACGTGGTTGAATTTTACCGCAACGCGTACCTAATTCAAAGACTGATTGAGCACCGTCGGTGGAGTTCAAGTCACCATCGATACAGAGAAGATTCGCTCTGTATTCGGGATGAAAAATAGCGGTTTGGCGGTCGAAGCACTCAAACAATCACCCGCCGAGACATGGAAGACGATTAAGCTGGAAAATGTCCCGGAGAAGTTGAAGTTCACGGCGAAAAGAAATGAGTTGAAAAGAGTTTACCGAGTCGCTCTGGACATCACAAATAAAATAGTCATGGGAATGGCAGGAAGCTATGACCAACTATCATCCTCAAAGTTCATGGTGTTGGGTGCGCTAATTCAGCGAGAGGAAGTAGACTGGGCCGATTACATTTTCAGGCAACTTGTTCGTGAAGTGAACAAGGTCGAATGGCTCGAGGGAGAGAAGAAGTTCAAGACTAAGTTGGCGTTTGGAACGCATCTTAGTTGGTTCTTGGAGCAGACTGGAGTGGCCAAGGGAAACATTGACCCTTTCCACCCGAACAAGAGGCTTGGTCATATGGACCATGATAAGAAAAAGGTTGGAGTCACTGGGAGGGCAGCCCAGATATTGAAGGACTTACGTGAGTCAAGCTTTTGCCCTAGGTACGTTCTCGATGCACTGACCAACTGCGGTGAGGTCGGAACTGCAATCGAGTCCGAGCATGAGTCGATGACACTCCAATCGCCATCCGTTTCAAGAGAAGGGGACCAGCCAGAAGGACCTTCCAATCTGCAGTCATCACCCGAACCCTCTCCAAAGAGGCCAAGGAAGCTGCAGTTCGATGAAGGAGATCACCTGAACATCATGCCACCCACCGCCCGCCTTCACCCAGACTTGCCTGCACCAGGCACCGAAACAAGAATTGTACCTGTCATTACTCCTCCTGTATACATGACCGAAGAAGAGGAAGCAGGTCTTGTCATATCTATCCCTGAAGCAGACTACTCATTCAATCTTTTAGAAAACAACACTTTTAATCTTTCCATAGAACAACTACAGCTTGTCAAGCCACAAGCAGAAAAACATTCTTTTGTCAATATTTTTAAGGAGTGGAAAACTCTTAAAACCATGTCCTTTTCAAATTTTCAAATTTTTATTGAAACTAGTGGTTGGGATTACCCCCAAGCCACGGAGGATGTTCTGACTGATTTTTGCAAGGAGTCAGACTTAACCTTACTCCTCCAGGATAACTGGTTCATGTCACACTTTGAGACTAACATGGACCATTTTATCCACTCTATAATGTTGAGTGTTTTTGATGGTACTTTTGGAGAAGAGGAGGAAGAGAAAGAAGAAAAGGAGATTAGGATAGAGGAAGTTGATGAAGAGAATGAAATTATCAATTTAGTTGAGGAGGATGAAGAAGCAAAAGCCGAACAAGAAGAAAACATACCAGTTGAAAAGGAGACAGAGGAAATTGAAAAAACAGAAGAAGTGGAAGATGAGGAAGATGAAGAAGAAGGAGAAGAAGTGGAGCAAGAAAAAGAAGAAGAAAATAAGGATGATGATGATGATGAAGGAGAGAAGGAAAAAGATGATGCTAAGGATGATGATGATGATGATCATGATGATGGAGGTGAAGGAGGAGCTGGTGTGGCGGCTGGAGAAGAGAGAGAAAAAGATGAGGAGAAAGAAAAAGAGAAATCTGATGAAGAAGAAGGGAAAGAGGAAGAAAGAGAAAAGGAGCCAGAGAAGGAGCCAGAGCCTACCAACGAAGCTGCAGATAGGATTGTTGTGCCTCCCCGGTACACCAGCCTAGATGCAGAGTGGCAGAGGACTCAAGGTCGGGCACCCCGCAGAAGACTCTATCGACCTCCCCGCTGCAGACAGAGCCTGCAATGAGTGGCTCCCTTGTCAAGGCTCAGAGAACACTCCCCATCGGCTCGATTATCTCCCAACATGACCGAGCCGATCAAGCATTGTCGAGACACCCTTGGGAGTCATTGTCAACACAGTCACTCCCGACCTTCAACATAAATGCCAAGATTGATACCTTCTTTGCAAAGGCGGATCCCTCGGCCTCCTCCTCCTACAAGCAATGAGAATGCCTTTTGGCATGTCCGACCGGATGAGCCGCATGGAGCAACAATTAACAACCCTCATTGATCTTTGGAAAAAGGGAAGAGAGGATGCGGGGAAGGGAGAGAATTCGAAGTAAGAAAAAGCAGGATGTTCCCCGGCTTGAAGGACCATCTAGCACGAAGAGGAAGGAACCTGTAGAAGAAGAAGACAAGGCCGACCACCTGAAGGGAAGCGCAGAAGGACCAGAGGCGGCTTGAACCTACTCTTGAGTGGGAAGGTCTGGAGCTATGGTATGTGGAAGATTTCGCCCACTTGAAGCTATTGAATTTTGGGGAGCTGCTAGGAAGAAGTTCATCGGAGACTTTTATGTCTGGGAACTTCTTCAGATGACAAACTCTCCCCACAGGAGATTTTCATCAACTGGATGGAAGCAGTTCATCCCAAGCTTTGGGCTAAACTAAAGAAGCATGCACAAGAACAAAAAGCTTTACCCATGATCCCTAAATTCAGAGCCGAAGAAGCACCAGACCGCAGGGATGGTCAACTAGATGAACTAAAACTCCAGAGGAAATCAAGCGAGTCCGCCTTGAAAACAAATTCGGATCGCGGGAGGAGCAGGACTTCGCACCCTAGTGGTGAAAAGGAAGTATGGCCTTGCTCCAGTCAAGGCAAGACCCATGGAGCCAAACCATTCGGACACGCTTGGCACTGTTCGCTGAGTCAGAGGTAGTGGCTGATGTCCTTTGATATATTTTCTTACTTGTATTTTTTTTTTTCTGTCCTTAAACTTTCTTGTATAATTTCTATGATAAGTCGAAACGTTTATGAACAATCTGTTGAATGACAATTTTCCAGTTGTCTCAATGTTAGATCGATTTCGCTTTGTCTTGCACTTAAGTGCAGACTTGGCCATTTGATTGCTTACTTAGTTTTGCCATCATCAAAATAGGGGGAATTTGTTAGGAATACTTGTTAGATTTTGATGATGTCATTAATTTAAAATCAAATGTTTATTTATTGGCGAAATGTAAGGAAGAACCAAATGAGTATCTTCCATAGCCAAAATGTGTTAAGTATAAAATCGCAAAATGTAAAGAAGAACCAAAAGAGTATCTTCTCAGAGGCCAAAGTTAGTTAGGTGAAAATCGGCTAAGTACTAAAGTACAATAGTCTATCGAGAAGTACAGCCACTCAATCGAGTAGCCCCAGTCAACTAAAATTTATCGAGAAGTTTGACCAGATCACAATGAGGAACCTCGTGGAAGTCACCTGATCGGACAAGTCTCAAACGATATACCAAGACGACTTACTGCAGAGAAGTAAGCCGCACATCACCTACTCAACTACAAACCTAGTACTCCAAGTCCACGTCGGCATGCTTTGAAAAGTCAAATATTACGGAAAGCTCACATGCAACGTGAAGAGACAAATTGGAGTGATTCCCGCAAGAGATATGATTTATTTAAATCATCCTGACCCACCGTGAAGACTTTAATCCTTTTATATTCAAAAGATTCGGCGCTCACATGCAGAAGTCATCACACCGGTCGGAAGATGAAATTAAATAATGGGAATCCACCTTGCAACGTTCGAAAAGATTAAACAATGAAGTCTCTCTCCAACGGACGGATTTGTTCAGATTTGCAACGGCTACAAGGAAGAAGCTCAGAGATCGTGATCTATATATATCCAGAGATTTGAAACTGAGCAACAACCGGTGCGAACTTATACTCTAAGCGATCAAAGCAAACCAAGCAATCCTAAGCAAACAAATAGCATCGAGAAAAAGAGCAGATCCAAAAGTTCATATTCAAGGAAGCTCTTTAGTTGGAGAAGACAAACACTCTTGTCTTTAAATCTTGAGTAAGGGGTACTTCACTGGTTGAAGTAGCAGACTGTAAAGGCATCCGAGGATCGAGGATCAAGAGGTGCAAGGCAGTCGAGTTTGTGTACAACGGCACGGAATTCCACTGGTTGGAAGCTGTTGTAGTGTGTAGTGAATCACTGTAATATTTATCACTGGTTGAGAATTATAGTGAATTCATCTCCAACTGGTTTGGAGAAAAGTGGATTAGTAGAGGATTACCCCACCTCTGAGACCACTATAAACTGCCTGTGTCTTTTACTATTTTACTGCATCATACTCTAACTGCTGCATCCATTGTTAAGTGTTTCATTAAGTTAATTTATATTCGTCATCAGCTGACTTCCGCACATATCCAAGAACAAACGACTCCTAGTCATTTGTTTGATCATCAGCTGAAGAAACTCACTCTTCGAGAAAAAGAGTTCAAGAGTTTCTACAAGTCTATTCACCCCCCCCTCTAGACTTGTTTCTGGACGACTTGTGACCTACAGCGATATTTAAGGATAGTGCGATACTCAATCGGCGACATATGTTGACCGAGACCATCTATAGGGATGACAAGGAGAAATTCTTGAGCATGTGGTGCACGCAGACACTCAAAAACAGCTTTTTGCCTAACAGTCATCTCAAAGTGAACTTCCATGTCCTGGACAATCTTGCTAAAAAGAGCACTCGCCAATGTGTGTTGGGCTTTAGGGGGGCAGTGTCCTTTTTAGTGAAACCGCCAAAGTCAAAACTTGAAATCATATCACGAAGACAAGTCAAAGCACAATCATAATCATAATCCATATCACATACACCACTGCTGCGTAAGATGTGGTCCTGAAGCACCCAAGATTGGGCCCTCGAGGCCACAAAGGCATAAGATGAAGCCTCTACCGCCGAATATAGCCCCAAACCACCAAACCTAATAGGTAAAGAGGCAAGTCGCCACTGGAGGTCCCCAAAGAAGGGACCTCCACAAACTACCATATCCTCGATCGCCTCACGCAATCCTTTGTCAAAAAGCATAGCAGCCTCCTCCACATATACGGGTTGACACGTCCTTAAGCCAAAAAAAAGTTTAGCAATACCCATGCACGATCGAAGCAAGAGGAGCTCACTCTGCGGGTCTCCTAGCTGGGGAAGAAGACGCATCATATCAATAGCACTAGAAGCTCTCTTCTTTACCAACCCACTAATGAAACCAGCATCCCTACTAACTGCCCCCCAAGAACCTTCACCCCTAACGATGGACTACCGATGTCGTTTGGAATAAACCCTCACGAAGCTTCCTACCATCACAAGAAGGCCAAAAAAGTTCGTTTTTCCTAATATTCAATTCAAGACCCAAAGCTGGACCCGTCGCCCTAATGATGCCCAGAGCCCTAGCCACCTCCTCAGTGTCACCAATGACCGTCCCATCATCAAGATACCACGCATGAAGAAGAAGCTTGCAATTGTTTCTGATTTGGTGCACGAGGGGATGCAACACAAGAGCGAAAAGAAGTGGTCCTAACGGGTCACCTTGCTGAACCCCAGTGGTGGACCATATATGATTATCTCCAAGATACAATCTGGATGGTTGCCTATATAGAAATTCTACCCATAAAGAAATAGAAGGGCATCTCATCCTGACTTCATGAAGTAAAGCTGATCTATCCACCAAGTTAAAGGCGTTAGAAAAATTCACTGTAAGCATCGCAAGAGACCCGTCAGTGTGACGATCACTTAACAACCTGTTAACGCTATGTAATATGGCCTCTGGTCCACCCGACACACCGACCCCAAACTGAAAATCATTAAGGTACTTGGCCATTTCTTTGCCAACACCTTTCATAGCCACCTTGGAAACCAACCGCCTCCATATGGTACCCACTGCAATAGGTCGGATCCCGTTGTCGGGTTTTAAGAGCGGCGTAAGAGGAGCAGACACAACAAACTCCGCAAGAGCCGACGGACATCTCCCCCCTAACCACAAATTAACAACATCAGTGATAGCACATAATAAACCAGTGGCAACAGCAGACCCATCTCCACACAAAGCATCCAAAATGTGTTGTGACCGCAAGCCGTCCCTCCCACAAGAAGTCCCTTTAGGGAAGGATTTAATACAACCAATGACGTTATCAACCTCCACAACAAGGGCAGGCTCAACATAAATAGTGCTCGGCATAGACGGTGGTGGTTTGTGTGGATGTTTAGCCTCCAAAGGCATCACAGTATCACCATTATGCGGAGCCACCCCTGATGAGCACAACACCTTCACCGCTGCTGTAAAGTGACCATCAGCAACCTTTCGAAGGCACGCTCTGATGTTACCAGTGTTGGGAATAGTGCCCTAGGACATTCGATGTGCCTAGATTTGTAATTGTCACATTTAAATAAAGTTATTTGATATCATTTATTTCTCGTTGATTATTATAATGTGTGCATGTTTTAATATTATAATAATCGAATAATAGTTATTCACGAATAATAAGATTATTCAAATGTCCCTGGTAAAATCGCGTTGAGTAGAGACTCAAGTGATTAATATACTAGTATAAGTTTGATTGATAATCATCGGATGATTATGCGTATGGTACGGATCAATCTTATGGGTATTGGTTGGAGAACTAATACTGGACCGACCCGCATTGAGATCACTGCATGAAAATGTCATAAGTGAATCTCAATACAGTATGTCAATAAATCCTTGAACTTGAGATTATCATAGAGTCCAACATGATAACTGCTATGCCTTGACGTAATCCAACGTCATCTGAAACATGGTGATCATAAAGGTTAGCGATCGGGATTAGTGGGAGTCATGTAGAGGGCAATGAATAATCAAGATGGGGATTTGTCCCTCTCTTAAGTGAGAGAGATATCTCATTGGGCCCCTCGATAAGTAGGATCAAGGAAATGCATGGCCATGCTCAAATGAAGAGTCATTTGATTCAATCATCTACTTAAGATCGAGAAAGCATTTGAACATAAATAAGTATGACAGACTCCATGACTTAGTTCAAATATGATATCGCGTGACAAAGGGATTTGACACGTTAAAAGGTTTAATGGACTATTAACTTATATTATTTGGGTAATCATAATGTCTTGCTAGAGGCCGCTTATGATTTATTATTTAATAAGGTATTAAATAATTGCCAACATAATATAAGCCTTTGGGTCGCACATACGATAATTATAGACAAGTAGGAATAAATATCAATCGGGAATAATAAATATAATATTGGATATTATATTTATAAGGAGATTAAATAATAAAGTAATATATATAATATTGGATATTATATATATTGTATTATTTAATAAGTTGAGGGGCAACTAAGCAAATACTAGATTATTGAATCTAGGGTTTACTTAGTATAAATATAAGGTCTTGGACAAGGAGTTGTAACCAGAAAATAAGACCTAAAATCGGCCCTTCAAGAAGAAGAAAAATCGGCCATCTACATTATACTCGTAGGAGAACGGAGTCGGTCGTTCCTCTTCCCTTAGTTGATCTTGATCAATAGTACAATCCTTCTAGTAAGGAATTTGTGTTGTACTATTTATCAATATTATTCGTAAGGATCTAGCAATCCGGCTTGTGGAATTGTTCGTGTGTGGATCACCAGAAGAGGAAGGAGATATTCATCTGCTTCTAGTCCGGATCTAGATTTGTTCAATCGGATTAAGGTAATTCGATTAACTCTTTAATTAAACAATTAAATTACTGCATGTGATCCTAAATTGGGTTTTCACTTTTATTGTTCCGCTGCGTTTTTACTCCGATTATTTTGTATTCGATACATAGAAAACCCAACAGTGGTATCGGAGCCAACTTGCAAGTAATTTAATTGTTTGTGTAGAACATATTTATGTGTAAATTATGTTCTTGATTATGTTTATAAAATATAGATTTTATAAAATCATTTTTCTGGTTTAATTTGATTAAATTGGATCGTCAAAAATCAATTTTTCGGATTGTTGCGTTTTTTCGCGCTGTAACTGCTCGAACAGATCTGTTTCGAGATGGGTCGGGTCCGGTCCGGGCGGATCTGGACCCGCGGGCCTTTTTATTAAAAAAGAAAAAAATATTTTGACAAACCAGGATTCGATCCTTGGTCACCAAGATTCCCGAGTGCCGACTTACCATATGGTCTACCATTTTGATTTGGAAAATATCACACGGATATTTTATAAAAGATAAGAAATCATTTTTCAAAATATGGCAAATACTTCCGCAAAACCGGATTCGATCCGAGTCTTTCGCGTTCATATCGGACCACTTACCATCTCTACCGGGACAGTTTTGGTAGCTTTTACGTAGTTCTTTTTCTTATAAGCCTTATTTTAATATAAAAGTAAATTTGGAAATAATAGTTGCAAAATGTTGCAACCGCAACCGCCGGTTTCGAACCCGGCAAACCTGCGAGATCTCGCCGCAGCCATCTCGGCGAGTCAAGTTTTGTTCATGTGATGACACAAATTTTAATTATTGTCTGATTGTCAGATAAATTGATTATTTAGTATATTACATGCTTTATTAATTATTTGATAATTATTTATGGTATGTGTGTGGTGTATGGCATGACCATAAATTGACCTATGTGATTGGATAATTTAATTTCTTATGGGTTGGTTTTTACGGCCTGCGTGTCGTTTAATTATAATTGGTTTTACGGCCTGCGAGTCGTCTATTTAAATTGTTTATTATTTTACGGCCTGCGTGTCGTTTGTACTTCTTGTAATTTAATCTATTAGTGTAGTATTAAATTTCATTAATGTAATGAAGACAAGAAGGACGAGATAGATGGATTCGAGGAGCAAATTGATCGCGTATGACGTTCCAAGGAGTTGGAAGATCAATGAAGACCATATTTAACCCTTTAGATGACCTTTGTGATTTTCATGTTGGCTCATGAAAATCACGTTAGATTATGGTCATGCTATACACGGTCCTATGCTTTATTGTCATGTGATGCGATGTATGTTTAAATTTATGCATGTATGTGATGCTATGTATGTTTAGATGTATGTTAGCAAACATAGACATTAACATAGGATAAAAATCCTCGTTAAAATTTTAATGCCGTTCATTTGTAAAACGCCTATCAAGACTTCGATCATCATGAGTGGGTCATGCCAAAGTGGGCACTCGGATTATCTTAGTAAGGTAGGATAGGTAATGGTGATACCTATACGTTTAATGAATTTGGAAATCAAAATAGTTTTGAACCTTAAGGCATAAGATGGGATTATAACATGCTTGGGCATACGATGCCAAATCCCATGATATAATCTAAGAGTTACATATGATGTAATCGATAAAGAGTTATCCACCTAAAGTAGTTCAATTCTAGGCGTCATGCCAAAGCCGAGTTTAGGATTGTACGAAATGGGATCTTAGCCCACTAAAATTACAAATGTTGTAAATTGAGGGTACTTTGTTTTAGTGGGAGTATTTTTCGAGAAATAAAATAATGTGACTAAATATTTTGCATATTGAATTTTGTAGAATGGCATCAAACAACACATCCACCATTTCATCGCGATCCGTCCTTGAGAAGGACAAGCCAAAGAAAATGGCGAGAACTATCTGGATTGGATCCGAGCACGAGAATAGTTCTCAAGCAAGAAAGAAAGTCAGTATGTTCTTGAGGAAGAAATTCCCGATGAGCCACCGACAATGCAAATAAAGCAACAAAAGACAAATGGAAGAAACATTGTGATGATTCCATTGATGTCGGTTGTCTTATGTTGGCCACCATTTGTCCGTAACTTGTAAGAATCTGGAGGAAATGGAAGCTTATGAGCTAAATGCTCACCTCAAGGAAACTTTCTCGAAGCATGCTAGGCAAGAGAGGTATGAGACCTTTCAAGCCTTGTATGCTTGCAAGATGGTTGAGGGACATCTGTCACGCTCACGTGCTCAAGATGAAAGGATATATTGATCATCTTGAAAGGCTTGGTTTTCCACTTTCTAAGGAGCACTCCACGGATGTGATCCTAAACTCATTGCCGAAAGTTTGGTCGATTCATTATGAACTATAATATGAATGAGATGGAGAAGTCCATTCTTGAAATGCATGGGATGCTTAAAACGGCCGAAAGGTAATATTAAGAAGAAACCAAACCATGTGTTGATGGTCGAAAGGGAAATCCTTTAAGAACAAAGGCAAGGGCAAGGGTAAGGCAAAAGTTGCCAAATCTAAAGACCCTACTAGGCCGGGTTTCAAGGCTAAAACTCCCAAAGATGGAAATTGCCATCATTGCAATAAACCAGACATTGGAAAAGAAATTGCAAGATTTACTTGGAAGAGCTAAAGCGTACCAAGGTGAGACTGCCAGGTATATTTGTTATAGAAGTTAACTTATCTACCTCTAACTCCCGGGTATTAGATATGGATGTGGATCTCACATTTGTACAAATGTGCGGGGTTGAGAAGAAAGAGAGAATCAAGAAAGGGAAGTAGATCTAAGAGTCGGCAATGGAGCAAGAGTTGCCGCACTAGCCGTAGGAACTTATGATCTAGTTTTGCCCAATGGCCTTTTGTTAGTTTTGAACAATTGCTATTATGTTCCTGCTATGAATAGGAATATTATTTCGCTTTCTACATTAGATTGTGAAGGTTACGCTTTCTTATTAAGAATAAGATCATTCGTATTTTCTTTGATGACTTGCTTTATGGTACTGCAAAGTTATATACTGGCCTTTACAATATTGATCTAGATGAGTCCGACACTTTGGAAGTCTATAACATTGCATCCAAAAATCCTAAGCTCAATGATTCTAATCCGACTTACTTATGGCATTGTCGACTTGGTCACATAAACGAGAAACGCATTTCTAAACTCCATAATGATGGACTTTTAGACTCTTTTGACTATGAATCATATGGGACATGCGAATCTTGTTTATTGGGCAAGATGACGAAGAATCCTTTCACCGGTCATGGAGAAAGGGCTAGTGATCTATTAGGCCTAATACATGCGATGTGTGCGGACCTCTGAGCACTCATGCCAGAGGCGGATACCAATACTTCATTACATTCACCGATGATTTTAGCCGATATGGATATGTTTATCTTATGAAGTATAAACATGAATCTTTTGAAATGTTCAAAATATTCCAGAATGAAGTACAGAATCAACTTGGCAAGACAATTAAAGCCCTTTCGATCAGATCGAGGTGGGGAATACTTGAGCCAAGAATTCGATGATCATCTTAGGAGTTGTGGAATTGTTTCGCAACTTACTCCTCCCGGCACACCTCAGCATAACGGAGTGTCCGAGAGGAGGAATCGAACTTTATTAGATATGGTTCGATCCATGATGAGTCGAACAGAGCTTCCATTATCATTTTGGGGCCACGCCTTAGAAACAGCAGCATTCACCCTTAACCGTGTTCCATCTAAAGCAGTTGAAAAGACACCATTTGAGAAATGGACTGGTAAAAGACCAAACTTGTCTTTTCTAAAGATCTGGGGTTGCGAAGCGTCGTAAGGCGCCAAGTGTTTGACAAACCGGCAAATGATCTCGAAAGATGTTTATTTGTGGGATATCCTAAGGAAACTAAAGGATATTACTTTTACAAGCCCGCAGAGAACAAAGTGTTTGTTGCTCGAAATGCTGTATTCTTAGAAAGGGAATTTATTTCCAAAAGAGACAGTGGGAGAAGAGTAATTCTCGAGGAAAATCGAGAACCACAAGAAGACATCGCTTCACCGATGGAAACCGAACAAGCTCAACAAACAGTTGAAGAGCCCATTCAAAGTACACAAGTCCCACGCAGATCTGATAGGATGCGACATGAACCTGAGAGATATGGTTATCTCGTAACGGAGGATGATGATGCATCGCTCATAGATGATGAGCCTAGTACCTATACAGAAGCTGCTTCAGGACCAGAGTCCGAGGAATGGCTAGAAGCCATGAAGTCTGAGATGCAATCCATGTATGACAATCAAGTTTGGAACTTGATAGATCCACCTGAGGGTGTTAAAACCATTGGGTGCAAATGGGTCTATAAAAAGAAGAAAGACATGGATGATAATCTGCAAGCCTATAAAGCTAGACTAGTGGCAAAAGGTTATGAAGGCATTCATGGTGTTGACTATGATGAGACCATTTCGCCAGTAGTCATGCTTAAATCAATTAGAATTTTATTTGCCATTGCCGCATACTATGATTATGAAATATGGCAAATGGATGTCAAAACAGCATTCCTTAATGGAAACTTACTCGAGGATGTGTATATGACACAACCTGAAGGTTTTGTTCATCCATAAAATTCTAAAAAGGTTTGCAAGCTTCAAAGATCCATTTATGGGTTGAAGCAGGCTTCTCGGAGCTGGAATCTTCGTTTTGATGAGATCACAAAGAGTTTGGGTTCATTCAAAATGAAGATGAACCTTGTGTGTACAAGAAGGTTAGTGGGAGAATAGTTGTTTTCTTAGTCTTATATGTAGATGACATATTACTCATTGGAAATGACATTCCCACCTTGCAGCATACCAAGACTTGGTTGGGAAGTTGTTTCTCAATGAAAGACTTAGGAGAAGCTACTTACATTCTTGGGATAAAGATCTATAGAGATAGATCAAAGAGATTGATTGGTCTGAGTCAAAGTACATACATTAATAAAATATTGAAGAGGTTCAATATGCAAGACTCCAAGAGAGGACTCTTGCCAATGTCACATGGCATTCATCTGAGTGAGACTCAGAGTCCTAAGACTCCTGATGAGCGAGCCCGTATGAGCAAGATACCATACGCTTCGGCTATTGGATCGATCATGTATGCCATGATTTGTACTCGACCAGATGTATCGTTTGCTCTTAGTATGACAAGTCGATACCAATCGAATCCAGTGAAAGTCATCGACAGAAAGGAAAACCATCCTAAAGTACTTGAGAAGAACTAAGGATGATTTCCTAGTTTATGGAGGGTGGGAAACGAGTTGGTCAGAAGAGGTTACGCCGATGCAAGTTTCAAACCGACAGAGATGATTTCAAATCGCAAATCGTTATGTGTTTGTATTGAATGGAGGTGCCGTGAGTTGGAAGAGTTCCAAGCAAAGCACGATTGCCGATTCTCACATGAAGCCGAGTACTGGCAAGACGGATGCGGCTAAGGAAGCCGTATGGATCAAGAAGTTCATTACCGAACTAGGAGTGGTGCCAACCATCCAGTGGTCCCATAAGCCTTTATTGTGACAATAATGGTGCTATTGCACAAGCTAAAGAGCCTAGGTCCCATCATAATTCCAAACATATACTTAAAATATCACCTAGTCGGAGAGATCGTCGACGAGGAGATATTACAATATGCAAAGTAGCAACAGAAGAGAATGTTGCATCCACTTACCAAGCCTCTCTCACAAGGAAAGCATGTTGAGCATGCTAGAGCGATAGGACTAAAAGTCATGTATGAATGGTCCTAGTGCAAGTGGGAGATTGTTGGGAATAGTGCCCTAGGACATTCGATGTGCCTAGATTTGTAATTGTCACATTTAAATAAAGTTATTTGATATCATTTATTTCTCGTTGATTATTATAATGTGTGCATGTTTTAATATTATAATAATCGAATAATAGTTATTCACGAATAATAAGATTATTCAAATGTCCCCAGTAAAATCGCGTTGAGTAGAGACTCAAGTGATTAATATACTAGTATAAGTTTGATTGATAATCATCGGATGATTATGCGTATGGTACGGATCAATCTTATGGGTATTGGTTGGAGAACTAATATGGACCGACCCGCATTGAGATCACCGCATGGAAATGTCATAAGTGAATCTCAATACAAGATGTCAATAAATCCTTGAACTCGAGATTATCATAGAGTCCAACATGATAATCGCTATGCCTTGACGTAATCCAACGTCATCTCAAACATGGTGATCATAAAGGTTAGCGATCGGGATTAGTGGGAGTCATGTAGAGGGCAATGAATAATCAAGATGGGGATTTGTCCTCTCTTAAGTGAGAGATATCTCATTGGCCCCTCGATAAGTAGGATCAAGGAAATGCATGGCCATGCTCAAATGAAGAGTCATTTGATTCAATCCTACTTAAGATCGAGAAAGCATTTGAACATAAATAAGTATGACAGACTCCATGACTTAGTTCAAATATGATATCGCGTGACAAAGGGATTTGACACGTTAAAAGGTTTAATGGACTATTAACTTATATTATTTGGGTAATCATAATGTCTTGCTAGAGGTCGCTTATGATTTATTATTTAATAAGGTATTAAATAATTGCCAACATAATATAAGCCTTTTGGGTCGCACATACGACAATTATAGACAAGTAGGAATAAATATCAATCGGGAATAATAAATATAATATTGGATATTATATTTATAAGGAGATTAAATAATAAAGTAATATATATAATATCGATATTATATATATTGTATTATTTAATAAGTTGAGGGCAACTAAGCAAATACTAGATTATTGAATCTAGGTTTACTTAGTATAAATATAAGGTCTTGGACAAGGAGTTGTAACTTAAAATAAGACCTAAAATCGGCCCTTCAAGAAGAAGAAAAATCGGCCATCTACATTATACTGTAGGAGAACGGAGTCGGTCGTTCCTCTTCCCTTAGTTGATCTTGATCAATAGTACAATCCTTCTAGTAAGGAATTTGTGTTGTACTATTTATCAATATTATTCGTAAGGATCTAGCAATCCGGCTTGTGGAATTGTTCGTGTGTGGATCACCAGAAGAGGAAGGAGATATTCATCTGCTTCTAGTCCGGATCTAGATTTGTTCAATCGGATTAAGGTAATTCGATTAACTCTTTAATTAAACAATTAAATTACTGCATGTGATCCTAAATTGGGTTTTCACTTTTATTGTTCCGCTGCGTTTTTACTCCGATTATTTTGTATTCGATACATAGAAAACCCAACAACCAGTATTTTCATCCTTTTGGATATCAACGCTCCCTTGGTTAAGAGGCACCGGACCCTATCCATCTAATATATTTTTGACTAAAATGGCAACACCGTCTTCTTTCCCCCATGTGGCTAGCGAGCTCAGTATTGAACGATTTTGCAAGGCCTTTCGATTCCCAGATCTGCTTTCTTATCTATTTGTGGGTTTAAACACTTGCAAAGTGCAACGAGGAAGAAGTAACAACTTAACCCACGCTCCAACAGATCCCGGTTGAGCGACTACTTCGTTTAGAGTTGTTTTCAACGCCTGTGAGAAAGCCATACGACAACCATGTGGGATGCTTTTGACAGTAACGATAGGTGCTTTGAAAACACGATCAAGGAGTACAACATCCAATACAAACGGCTCATGATCATTGGTCTTAGGCACTATGATAGAGGGTTTCACAATCCCAATAATGTGCCCACTATCACTATCGGTAAAACGAACCAGGCCATCAGGGTGATGACATGCCCGACTAATTGCCTGTAATTTCATACACTTCCCACACATCCATTGACCAAAAACCTTCAATGTTTCCTCCATAGCCATGTACAACCCATGATACGCAGATAAAGCCTCTCGCAACATATCTCTACGTTCGGCTAAGGAAAGATGCAATCTTTTGATATGAGAAATCAACCGAGGAGTCCCTTTATTCCTCACTTCCCCATCTGGGCAACAATGAAAATTACGAAATGGACATGGCCATGCGCCATCCGAGGATGAAGAAGAAGTCATAACAACTAAATAAAAAAAAGAACCACGTCTCGAGATGAAACCGTGAAAAAAAAAAAGAAAAATTTATCCTAAAACAATAAGTGGCATTTCAACAAACAGTTGGCGTGCACCACCATTTGCTCAGACCTTTTAGTGAATGAATAAGACCTGACAGATGATAACCATCCCCATGGAAAACCCGACAGATGTTGACTGATTGGAAATTGATTGGAAATTGACCTCAAGATTCAAAGAGGAAATCAACGAAAACGGAGTATTTGCTTCCTGAAAACGAACTGGGGATGTCAAATTTGGTAGCAGACTTGACTGTTTGCGCTGCGCTGCGGTGCGGTCTTGAGTAGAAGAAGACGGAGGGATGAGAAAAGTAAGAACAGTGAAATTTGACATGTCCCATGACCATCTCCAACCCCAACGAGGACAATTGACGATATTAATCTGTGTTAAGCTGTCTGAATGGATTAATCTGTCTGATTTAAAAAAAAATATGTTGTTGTTTCCATTTTGTCTGAATGAACTATCTGAATGACATAAATGACCATTTTATCCTAGTTCGTTTATTTGGTTGTGTTTCCCCAATTTGTTCCATACCTAAAACAAGATGAAATCATCAAAACAACTAACAACAAGCGGCCACAGAACCCCTCTACCAGAAATCAAAACAAGATGAAATCATCAAACTGAAATTTACCTCTACCAGAAAGCAAAAAAATAGCAAAAAAAATCTGGAATCAGAAATCTGGAATCAGAAAAATAGCAACAAACGAAATCTGGAATCATGTAAAACTGAAAATCTGAAAATAGCAACAACAAGGAGAAACTGAAAATCAAAAAATCTGGATACATCTGAAAAAAACCTGAGGCGCACGACGGTGAGGCGGGCGACTCTGCTGCGACGCGAGGCGAGCGAGCGACAGGCGGGCGACGATTTTCAGGACGTGAGGAGGGCGACGGTGACGCAGGGACGGTGAAGCGGGCGACGATTTTCAGGACGCGGGGAGAGAGAAGGAAAAGGTACGGGAGAGAGAAGGGGAGAAAAAAGTGGAGAGGAAAAGATAAAGAGTATTAGGTGTAATTTTTTGGGCTGAATGAGAACAAGAGCATTTTTTTAGCTGAACCAAAATGATAACTTTCAGACCGTTCAGCAAAAAGTAAGCACAAAAATAAAATCTGAGCGATTCAGATTATTTAGTATTAAGCTCATTAAGTAAAAAGTAAACAGGGGCTTAGTTGTGTGGAGTCGATAGACTTGGGTCATTCAATACGGATCTCGACCATTAATATTAATAATGTTAATACTTCCTCCGTTCTTTTATTATTGCAACGTGTTGACTATTACACTGTTCACATACTGTCTTTTGACCATCTTTTGTGATTCATACATATGAAAAAATATAGTCATGTGAGATCTTGTTAGATTCACCACGAAATATATTTTCAAAATATCAAATTTTTATAATTTTAAAAAATAAAGAATTAAAGATATTAATAGTCAAAGTTGTGCATTGATAAGCGTGAAATTTCAGATGTTGCGATTATAGTAGAACAGATATATGTTTCTAACACAAAATCAAAGACAAATATTTTATCCAAATATATTTTTTGGATTACACAAATGTTACTAGGATCTTCATACTCCTTTGGAAATATCATAAATTGAAAATGAAACGTTTCTTTTCTTTTAACTTCTTTTACACATTTAAAACGCTTCACGAAGAAAAGGAAATCAGTAAAAATTTTATGAAGTCATAACTCTATTTAGAAATAAACTTTATATTATGATAATTTATTTTTTTTAGTTCCCGTCTTAATTTATAACTGGTCGTGACAATTTTTCTAATCCCAAAAGTTTTTACTTTATTGAAGTTCTAGTTTAACCGGTAACCAAAAAAAAAACGAAGTTCTAGTTTAACCTATTCTTACCTGGTAGATAAACGGCTTAGGGGGTGGCAATGGTGCCTCTCAAATATCACATAACCTCCGAAACAACCAATAATATCACTCCACCTAGCTTAACCTCCCAAACAACTTTTTCAAACCTCCCAACCCTTTTTAGTGGCAACCATACCTTTTTAAACCTCCCAAACTACCATTTTTTTATTATTTTTTATTTTCATAATTAAATAATTTAATAAAAACATAACATTTCATTAATAATTAAAACTAAAATACATAATACATGAAAAAAAGCATAAATTAAATGAAAATTACATAATACGTAAAATAAAAGATAAGAAATAACTAGTCATCAAGGTATGCTAAGTTTTGAACATCTACGTGCTCCGTAAGATCATATAGGAGACGATAATGGATTTGTTCGTCGAGTAACTCCGGTAGTACACTATCGTCATATACTGGCGCGACCGGCGGATCCATTATATAAACCGGTGATATTGCCTCCTAGTCGTCTTTTAAAATCATATTGCACAATATGATACACGTATTAACGACATGTCGAATCTTTTCTACCGACATAGCACGGAGAGGACGACTGAGAATCATCCATTTTCCCTTTAGACGACCAAAAGCTCGCTCGACATCTTTTCTTGCAGACTCTTGTAACTTCTTGAACCTTTTTTCCTTCGGGTCATTGGGATGCTTATATGCTTTAACAAACGTAGAATATGTAGGATAGATTCCATCGGTAAGATAATATCCACGTTTGTAAAGACGTCCATTTACAGAAAATGAACTGTTTGGCGCCGTTCCATTTCGCTCCGTAGTATACAATGGAGACTGGTTCAAAATATTGATATCGTTGTTCGCACCAGGAGGACCAAAAAATGAATGCCATATCCACAAATCGTATGATGCGACGGCTTCAAGCATAATAGTAGGGTATTGGTGATCACCTCGCTTGTATTGACCTTTCAAATGTTTGGGACAATTTCGCCAAACGAAATGTGTACAATCAATGCTACCAAGCATTCCAGGAATGTGATGTTGTTCTTCATGAAACTCGAATAAGCGTGCAATGTCATGGGATGTCGGCCTACGTAAGAACTCTCTACCATATAATTCAATAACCGCATGGCAAAAATGATCAAGGCATTCTCATATCAAAATAATTATAACGGAAACATTAAAAAAATATTCTAACGATAACATTATAAAAAAAAATACGAAAACATTAAAATAATTAACGAGAGCATAAATAACTAAAACAATACAAATATTAACCTGACGTTCTTCGTGCCATGTTTAAATAGTCGTCAAATCTATCCGGAGGTTCACCCGTTGCGAGTTGCCGAATGGCGGATGTGCATTTATGTAATGCCGTGAAACTTTTTGCGCCCCTCGCATCATATCCCTCTTGAAACCATTTGAATCTCGCTTCAATATCACTAACAATTCTTAAAAACAAACTCTTATTCATACGAAACCTATCACGAAAAGTTTCGTGATTAAACTTAGGTCGTTCGACAAAATAGTCATTCTTTAGAGTTTGTAAAGCTTTTTCTCGGAAACGTGTGACATATGCCCGTGTTTCGGTAGAGGTTGCCGTGTCATCAATCGAATCATACATGGCTAAAAAGGTTGAAAGCGTACTACCCGTTGAAAGATCCGATTCGGGAGACTCGGGGGGATAATATAAATCATCGGATGAGGAAGAAGATGATGAATACATTGTGTTGTTTGTATTGGATGTGGAATTTGAGTTGTAAGTGTGCTTTTTGAATTGGAAAAGTGTGGGGTTTTATAGATTTTTTTTTTTTTTTTTGGTTTGGGTCCAACGGCTAGAATATTACCGTTTGATTTTTTTAATTTTTTTTTTTTTTTTTGTTTTGGTCCAAGATCCAACGGCTCTATATTAATTTCCAACGTCTCTTTTTTTGTTCCATGCTCCAACCCGCCACGGTGACTTTCCCCTCCCAACCAAACCGCCGAACGAAACCGCCTAAGTGGCAACGGTGTTCACCGGCGGTTTCGCCAAACCGGTGGTGAAATCGCTGCCACTGCCACCCCCCTTAATTGTGATTTTACATGATAAGCTGTAGCAATTCTGTAAAGGGGGGAGTTATTAAGACCCCCCTATATTACTAATTAAACCCTCCCTATGGGAGGGTTTGTCCCCCTTTTTTTTTTTTTGTTTTTTTTTCGTTTTTTTCTATTCTTTTGTTTTTTTGTGTGTGTTATGTTTTTTTAGTGTTTATTTGTTATGTGTTTTTTGTGTAATATTTTTTTTAGTGTTTATTTGTTATGTTTTTTGTGTTATGTTTTTTATATTCGTCTAATGTATTTCTATTTAATTAAACAACAACAACAATAACACGTTAAACATTAACACATTAAACAACTACAACAACTGTTATTATTCAACTAAACAACAACAACATTAACACATTATTTAAAAATAACACCATCAAATATATTGCATTTATTATATTTGTGCTCTTATATTTAGAGCACTGGGTGCGGTCGTGCCGTCATTCTGGTGCCGTGGGAAAAAAGTGTTGCCACGTCAGCAAAAAAGCTCCATGGCACCAGAAACCCCACGACACCACATTTTGCCCATATCCGTTGGCACCAGAAATTTTGGTGTCGTCGGCCATTTTTTTTTTCTTTTACATAAAATAAAATATACACATTATAAACTAAAATAAACTTCATTAATTAAAAAAACACACATTACATAAAAAAAACACTACATTAAAAAAATACAAACTAATTATTCAAGTTCCATAAATGCTCCACAAGGTCTTGTCGAAAGCCATCGTGAACTTTTCTATCTCGTAGTTCTTTATTTTTTCTAATATGTAAATCACATCTTTCGATCCAAGTATCTGGCATGTTCGGGTGTGGATCGACGAATGTATCTCTTAAACTCACGTGCGGATGTATAATCCCCCAACGACCTTGTAGGACTCCGAAAGCTCCTTCAATATCTTTTCTAGCACTTTCTTGAACCCTTTTGAAGTTCAAATATTTTTCCGACCTTGCAACACTAAACGTTTTCACAAACACGGACCATGTTGGATAAATGTCGTCGGCTAAATAGTAATCTTTTTTATATGTATGTCCGTTTACTTCAAACGGACATTCCGGAGCTGTACCGGCAAGATCATCATCAAATATCGGGAAACCATATAACACATTAAGATCATTATTTGCCCCTGGAACCCCAAAATATGCATGCCAAATCCATAATTTTTGATCCGCAACCGCTTCCAACATAAGAGTTGAGTATTTATGATCACGCCTTTTGAATTGAGCTTGTAAGGCCTTTGGACAATTTTTTCAATCCTAATGCATACAATCAATACTCCCGAGCATTTCCGGGTGTTTATGTTTTTCTTCATGCAATGCATATATTTTTCAATGTCATTGGGAAGTCTGTTCGCTCCCCATTGTGGGTGAGTATTGGGGAGTGGTGAATTTTCATCAAGCGTCACATAAATGTAGTGAGCACAGTCGTCGCCCCCCACACGGGCAATCACAAGGGGGCCACTAATAACAAAGCCAATCACTCGAGCTATATTTTGCACCCAATCAGTTAGTTGCTCGGGAGAACTGAACACCTGAAAATACATTACAACTTTTATAAAAAATTAATCGAACCATACCGTGACCACCCGTACTAAATATAACAAAAAAGTAATCGAACCAAATAAAAAAATATTTTTATTTGTTACAACTTTTTGCTACAACTTTTTTAAAAAAAAATGCTTTTTTGTTACAACTTTTTTTCTCTTTTTGAAACTAAAAAAGAAAATATATATATATATATATATATATATTTATATATAGGGGCCTAGGGGGGGTTTGGTAGGGAGGGTTTTTATCGGGGGGTCTGTATAACAGACCCCTTCTGTAAAATAGGTTACCAGGGTTGGCCGCCTAATTACCAACATAATAAATTCGACATTAAATGCCTTAAAATTACGCAATTTCGAGGACTATGTCAAAACTTGTATTACTCTCCGCCTCGTTCAAAATTTGATAGAAGGTGTATATTTAATATATTTTAGATAATATAATATAAGTAATAATGATAAATATGTAGTGGGAGTGACTCGGTGGTGCAAGGAGTTAGTCTATCTTCTGCTTGTTCGTTTAGTTCCTGTGAGAGCATCAGCAAGGAAGAAGTGAAGGGTGCCTTAATGAAAATGGGGAGAGCTAAGGCTGTAGGCCCGGATCAGATCCCTATTGAGGTGTGGCTTTGTCTGGGGGGAGTCGGAGTTCAGTGGCTAGCAGAGCTGTTCAACATCCTCCTCAGAGGTTCTAAGATGCCGACGGAGTGGAGGCATAGTATTGTCGTGCCATTTTTCAAGAACAAAGGCGATGCTCAGAGTTGTAGTAACTATAGGGGTATTAAGCTCCTCAGTCATACTATGAAACTTTGGGAAAGAGTGGTGGAATGCAGGGTTAGAAGAGAAGTTGAGATCTCAGAAAATCAATTTGGCTTCATGCCGGGGAGGTCCACGACTGAGGCCATTCATCTCGTCAGACGCCTTATGGAGAAGTTTAGAGAGCGGCGTAAGGACCTCCATATGGTGTTCATTGATCTAGAGAAGGCTTATGATAGCATTCCGCGCGATGTTATTTGGAGGAGCCTAATAGAGAGGAGGGTGTCGTTACCGTTCGTTAGGGCGATCCAAGACATGTACTCCCAAGCTAGGACGTGCGTAAGGACCCCAGTTGGTGACACCCAGTTTTTTCCGGTTGAGATAGGGCTACACCAGGGGTCGGCACTTAGCCCTCTTCTCTTCGCTCTAATCCTTGACGTCATTTCGCGGGGGATACAAGATGGCGTCCCGTGGTGCATGCTTTTTGCTGACGATATTGTGTTAGTGGCGGAGTCGAGGAGGGAGGTGAACTCGAAGTTGGAGCTATGGAGGTCTAAGTTAGAATCTCAGGGCTTGTGTGTGAGCCGGTCTAAGACCGAGTATCTCTGGTGTAACTTTAGTGGTGAGGCCAACGAGGAAGATGTAGAGGTTATGATTGCGGATCAGATCGTACCCCGTACGGATAAGTTCAAGTATTTGGGTTCGATCATTCAGAAGGAAGGTGAGTGTGAAGATGATGTCACTCATCGCATCAAGGCGGGGTGGCTAAGGTGGAGAGCAGCGACAGGGGTCCTGTGCGACAAGAAAGTCCCTCTAAAGTTGAAGGGTAAATTCTATAGAGCGGCAATCCGACCTGCAATGTTGTATGGCTCCGAGTGTTGGGCGATGAAGAAGTCGCTTGAGATCAAGTTGGAAGTGGCTGAAATGAGAATGTTACGTTGGTCTTGTGGTCGCACAATGTTAGATAGAATCGCGAACGGGGTTTTCAGGAACGCGCTGGAAGTGGCACCCATTTCAGCAAAAGTTAGGGAAGGGAGATTGAGATGGTTTGGCCACGTCCGCAGGAGGCAGGCATCTGCTCCGGTGAGGAGGGTCGAGAGTTTATTGGTTGTCGGGAGAGGAGGAGAGGCAGACCGAGGAGGACGTGGGAGGAGCAGCTGAGATTAGATTTGAAGGCCTTAAACCTTTCCGAGACCATGACTGTTGATAGGTGCGCTTGGAGGCGCCAGATCAGAGTTGTGGATTCTTTTGTTGGGAGCGGTGCTGTAGTTGAGAGGCTTAGGGTTGGGTTGTCTCGGTTAGCTTTGACCTAGAGCATTGTATTGTTTTACCTTTATTGTTTATTTTATCCTATTGTCTTTGCGTGTGGTGTATTTTTGACAGGGAGCTGTGCGCTGAGCTAACCTCTCTTCTGTTAGAGAAACGCTCATCGGGAGTGAAGTAGGCAAATTCCGCTTAGGTAAGTCCCATGTGGATTAAGCCATGGGCTCAGGTATGGTATCGAGCTTTTTAGAAGCATTTTTTATCACTCTATATTCTGCTGTGCACTAAGCTGGGGGTCTTCACGGAAACAGCCTCCCTACCGTAATAAGTAGGGGCATGGTCTGCGTACATCTTACCCTCCCCAGACCCTGCTCTAAGCGGGATATACTGGGTATGTTTGGTTTGGTTTGATAAATATGTGGTGGGAATTGAAAATCAAAAATACTTTTTATACCGAGATTTAAAGTTTACACTTGACTAGTTCTCGGGACAACAGCCCGACCCCTGAGAACTGCTACTAGTTAAATCGTGAGATGTGTATCCGGCTATTTGGTTCTTAAATATCCTTGACTACCTCACACAAGGAGTCGTCCATCAAGTTATTGCTTCATGCTGGACCCAGCCGATCTAGACTACCGGTTCACACCGAGATCAACCTCTCACACTGCTACTTGAAGTCCTCAATATTTAATCATTCCATCAACGTACCCCAAGTAAGGCCGTTCTCGATCCAGTTCGGTCCGGATATTGTCTTTCCGGGTCTGAACCGTTAAGGTATCGAGTATTACCGGTTCCTATTCTTACCGATTTCGGGTCCCAACTTCAATACTTGTATCCGGACCGCTAACGTTTCGAGTGGTATCGGTCCCGGGTATTTCAGGCGGGTTCTCGGGTATCTTGGACCATTAAAAGTCATAATCACCAAGACCTCATAATCGAAACAAGAATGGATGATTTTTTCAAATGTGTGCTAAGGAAATTAAGACATAAAGTTTTTTAAACATATTTTTTCTATATTTACTAATACAACAACAACAACATGAGAGCCTTAGTCCCAAAATACTTTGGGGTCGGCTAACATGAATCAATCACTAAAAACGTCAACTCGTCTCCAATAAAATAGTCCTATTAAAAGGTAAAAGTGATAGGTGAAAAATTTAGTACGAAAACAAAGTAATAATAAATATGCAAAAATAAATAAATAATAAAAAAATAAATAATAAATAGTAATAATAATTATGAAAAAAAATAAAAAATAAAATAAAAATAAAAATAAAAAATAAAAACCTCAAACATAATCAACCACCCGAATTCTTTCCCTCCACGTCGTCCTATCTAACGCCATAACTTCTCCAATCCCAAGAAACCTCATATCATTCTCAATCACTCTTATTCATGTCTGTTTAGGTCTTCCTCTACCCCTCACTGACCTATGCGCTCCCCATTCTTCAAGCCTCTGCACCGGTGCATCAATCGGCCTCCGTCTCACATGTCCAAACCATCTTAACCGATTCTCCAACAGCTTATTCTCTATAAGGGTCAGTCGTACTTCTTTCCTGATTACATCATTTCTAGGTCGATCCTTTCTCGTATGGCCACACATCCATCTTAGCATAAGCATTTCTGCCACATTCATCGTATGCACATGACTATGCTTTTACAGCCCAACATTCACTGCCATATAAAAGTGCAGGCCTAATTGTTGTTCGGTAAAATTTTCCCTTTAATCTGTAAGGTACGCCTTGATCACATAATAACCCCGTTGTGCTCTTCCATTTTAACCATCACGCCTTAAACCTATGGGCCATGTCACCATCTAATTCTCCATCTTTTTGAAGAATAAACCCAATATAACGAAAAAACTCCAATCCTCGTATCACATTTCCATCAAAAGTGATTGCACCCGCCTCTATACTCCCAGTTCCACTAAAGCTACACTCCAAATATTCAGTCTTACTTCTGCTCAGCCTAAAACCACGAGTTTCGAGCGTATTTCTCCAGATTTCCAACTTTCTTTCAACTTCGTCCTTCGTTTCATCAACCAATACTATATCATCTGCAAATATCATGCACCAAGGAATATCGTCTTGCATTGACCTTGTCAATTCGTTCATGACTATGGCAAAGAGGAAAGGACTAAGAACCGAGCCTTGATGCACCCCAAAACTAAGAATCGAGCCTTGATGCACTCCAAAACTAAGAACCGAGCCTTGATGCACCCCAATCATAATAGGGAATTTCTCACTCCTTCTCAACCATTCGATTCCCCTCTCTCACAAACACCTCTATTCTTCAATAGGTATACCATCTGGTAGGGTGTTCAAAACTGGATATCCGAAATTTCGGATAGTAGATTTTGATATCCGATACAACAACAACAACATCATCTAAGCCTTAGTCCCAAAATGATTTGGGGTCGGCTAACATGAATCAAACTTTGAAACCGTCAATAATCGTTACATAAATAACATAAAAGGAAAAAAGAGGGAAAAAGTAGAGAAAAAAGCAAATAAAAAAAGAGAATGAATGTAAAAAAAAAAATCCTGAAAAATAAATTAAAAGATAACATGAAATAAAAGAAAATAGGAATTAAAAAAAAAAAAGAATCAGACTCCATCCACCATCCGTATTCTTTCCCGCCACATTTGCCTCTCCATCGCCATACTTTCTCCAATTCCAAGAAACTGCATATCATTTTCAATCATCTTTATCTAAGTTTTCTTGGGTCTTCCTCTACCTTTCACAACATTACTTGTTCCCCAACTTTCTAGCCTCCTCACTGGGGCATCAATAGGTCTTCTTCTCACATGACCAAACCATCGTAATCGATTCTCCATCATCTTGTCTTCTATAGACGCAACTCTTACCTTTTCTCTGATCACCTCATTTCTGAGCCGATCCTTTTTTGTATGACCACACATCCATCGTAGCATACGCATCTCTGCTACATTCATCTTTTGAACGTGATAGTGTTTTACAGCCCAACACTCGGTGCCATATAACAGCGCAGGCCTAATTGCCGTGCGGTAAAATTTACCCTTTAATCTATGAGGCATGCCAGGATCACATAAAACCCCTGTGGCACTCTTCCACTTCAACCACCCTGCCTTTATTCTGTGAGCCACATCGCCATCTAGCTCTCCATCCTTTTGGATAATAGATCCAAGATACCGAAAGAAAGTAGATCCATGAACAACTTTCCCATCAAATGTGATCATCCCCGCATCTCTATCACTGTTTTCACTAAACCTACACTCCATATATTCAGTCTTACTTCTGCTCAGCCTAAAGCCCCGAGCTTCCAAAGTATCCCTCCAAAGTTCCAATTTCTGTTGCACTCCAACCTTCGTTTCATCAATCAACACAATATCATCTGCGAACATCATACACCACGGAACGTCATTTTGAATTTCTCTTGTCAATTCGTCCATGACTATGGCAAAGAGAAAAGGACTAAGAGCAGATCCTTGATGCACCTCAATCGTAATAGGGAATTCTTCTGTCCTCCCAACATTAGTACGTACACTTGTACTAGCTCCCTCATACATGTCCTTTATAATGTCAATATATTTCCGCGATACACCCTTCTTTGCTAAGGCCCACCAAAGTACTTCTCTTGGTACTTTATCATATGCCTTCTCTAAATCTATAAAAACCATATGCAGATCTTTCTTTTTATCTCGATAATGTTTCATCAACTGCCGGATAAGATAAATTGCTTCCATGGTCGATCTTCCAGGCATAAATCCAAACTGATTTTCTGTTATCTTCACACATTTCCTGATCCTTTGTTTAATCACTCGTTCCCACAACTTCATGGTATGACTCATTAGTTTAATTCCGTGATAATTAGAACAATCTTGAACATCACCTTTGTTCTTATACAAAGGGACGAGAATACTTTTCCTCCATGCTGATGGCATCTTATTGCTTCTCCAAATCTTATTGAAAAGCATAGTTACCCATTCGATCCCTCTCTCCCCCAAACACCTCCAAACTTCAATAGGTATACCATCTGGTCCTTCTGCTTTCTTTGACCCCATCTTCTTCAATGCAATTGTCACATCACCCTTTTGAATTCTTCTCTTAAACTCTCGGTTAATCATACTTGAGGGGATGTTTAAATTCCCAATATCTTGTTCTTGATGGCCATTGAATAGGGTATCAAAGTATGACCTCCATCTCTTTTTTATCTCTTTATCTTGAACCAAAACTTTTTGGTTAGTATCTTTTACACATTTAACTTTTCCAATATCTCGCGTCTTCTTCTCTCTCATTCGAGCAAGTTTATAGATATCTTTTTCCCCTTCTTTAGTATCTAATCTTGCATATAATTCTTGATTGACCTTTGATCGGGCATTTCTCACTGCCTTTTTAGCTTCTGTTCGAGCTTTCTTGTACTTCTCATAATTCTCATCGCTCGAGCATTTATCCAGTACCTTATAACATTCACGTTTGGTCTTTATCGTTTGCTTAACTTCATCATTCCACCAAGATGTATCCTTACTTGATGGTCTGTTTCCTTTAGATTCTCCTAGGACTTCTTTTGCAACTTCCTTTATGTTATGCTCCAACAAGTTCCACATCGAATCTATATCCATCTCTGTGCAATCAGATCAAATACCACTATCAGCAATCTTAGCCACAAAAGTATGTCGACTCTCCCCTTGGAGATTCCACCACTTAATTCGAGGGTCAACTTGTGGTCTTCTCTTTCTTAAGTGCCTCTTACCTCGAAAGTCAAGCACCACAACCCTATGCTGTGTTGCAGCACTCTCACCGGGTATCACCTTGCAATTAGTAAAACTTTTCCTCCAAACATTCCTTACTAAAAAGAAATCAATCTGACTTGCATTACCTCCGTTTCTATATGTCACCAAATGAGAGTTCCTTTTCTCGAACCAAGTGTTCATAATACCCAAGTCATGAGCTAATGCGAAATCCAATATACCATTTCCTGCTTCATTCCTGTCCCCAAAACCAAAGCCACCATGAATGCTCTCAAAGCCATCTCTGCTAACACCGACATGCCCATTGAGGTCACCACAAATGATCAATTTCTCACCCATAGGAATTCGTTCGACAACCTCTTCCAAATCTTCCCAAAATTCTTGTTTGATCGATGCATCCAATCCTGCTTGTGGTGCATAAGCACTTATGATAGTTAGAAACTCATCTCCTATCACAAGCTTAATACTCATTATTCTATC
>JAWKAU010000659.1:0-46000 GCA_033398695.1 Orobanche coerulescens
TGAATTTTGAATAAGTATCTTGAACTGTACTTATGGTTATCTTTATGATTTATTCTTTCAGTATGGAAAGAAATCTGAGAGGTCGTGGCAGAGGGGGACGAGGCCGTGGAAGGGGCCAAATCCCGATACCTCGAGCCAGCAAGCCAGCGCGAATGTGGATCATAGTTCCACAGACAGTGGTTCACCTTCTAGGGATCAATCGCACCACAGTGGACGTGAGGATGCGCACGTCGATCCTTACGTTGTGATGCAAGGAATGGTGACTCAAATGACCCAGATGGGTCAACTAATGGAAGCTATGCAGAGGACCACTACTGGCCAGCAACAGGGGCCTCATCCTTCACCTCCTGTGCTCGGCGGACCCGTGAGTCGGATCATCAGCGACATCTCTTGCCAGCGACCTCCGACCTTTGAAGGCTCCTCTGAGCCTGCTGACATTGTGCATTGGATCAAGAATTTTGAGAAATTATTCGAGATGGTGGACTGCCCGGAGGAGAATCACGTCTCCATAGCAGCTTACTATCTTAGCAAGGACGCTCACACTTGGTGGCTTTCAGTGAGACCAGTTGATGGTGCTTATACCTTTGTTGTTTTGCTTCATTTCATTGTTGTTTTCTTTGATCAACAACATCATTAACTCATCATCAAAACCATTTTATAAATATATGGAATAAGATATTCCAATAAATCCATTTTGATAGCATTAAATGCTTCAGACATTATTTTAGCCTTCATTAGATGCTTTGTATCCACTGTCTTTCGGCCGCATTACATGTTGTCTCCATCAGCATTAAATGTTCTTCAAACTCCTGAATAATTTGTGAACGTTGTAAGGCTATTTCACAATGTTGAAGTGTAAGGTTTTTCTGTTGGTTGTACACTTTACTTTTCCTAAGTAAAGTGTATATACCACTAATGTTGTAGCTAACTCGGAGCTTATCCTGTAGAAATCTCGATCTCCGTTATGTTGTAGACTGTATTGTAATATTAAAGTTGTGTGAAGTCGGTTGTAGGAAGAATGTTGTATTTTTATGCATTTATCAAAACTCTAGGAGGATTTATCCCAACAATTTCCCCTTTTTGATAATGCCAAAACTTGTACTTAGTTTAGCTCTTACGTCTGCTCTCAGATTGTCTGGTCTTGAAATGACTTGGACTAAAACAAAATTGAACAGCTCGTGGGCATGTTCTACAAATATTTCCTACTAAGCTAAGTGTTTCACAACTTAAACTATAATTAGATTTCGCACAATTGTACAGAAGTGATATAGTGATTTTTACAACTTAGTCTATGAAGTTCTCATAGGCTAGTTCGCATAACTTTAAGTCTTATACTTGAGCAATTAATTTCAATTTAGTTTGATCAAGTGTAAGTAGTGCACACTGCAGCTTATGGTACGAGCTGGAATCTTTCGAGAGAAAGTAATCATTTTATTGATAGAAAAGATGATTATTAGTGCTTTGTCTTGAATTTAAAATACATGACAAAAATTTTGAAGGAAAGTAAATCATAAGATACAACAACAAAATATTCAGCATCGAGAGTGATGCTTTTGGGTCGATCTTCTATGGTGATCATGTTCCGTCTATTTTTAGAAATTGACTAACATATCGTGGTCTCTGCTCCTATAGAAACTTTTTCCTTCTGGTGTTTTGTTGTAGCCAAGTGTCCAATCTTCCAAATGGATCGGTTGCTCACCCTTCGTTTATCTTTCCTTAATTTGGATTTGTATGGGAAGTTTCCCTTCGGCCTGTAGCCATGACAATTTATTGTCGGCAGCCTCCAGCATCTTGCAGTGATTAAACATGGGTGATTTGCCGATGAGTAAGCAGAAGTATCTATTTAGTTTATTTTTCATCCATTCCTTTATCTTCTCCGTTGTAGGCCATCTGTCTGAGGGCAAAATAATTTCAGTCGGCTTTTGTACAATGTTATTTCATTAGAACTTAGGATCGTGGAATTCATGTCTTGACCCTAAAACTTTGCATCATTTAGCTCCCTGGCCGATTGATACGAATTACGTATGTAAGTGTACGTAAAACGTATAAAATACAACGGAAGATTATCACGGTCTTATGATACGAATTCTCTCTCGGTACAGCAGAAGACTCTTTCACGTACGGTAGCGAACAGTACTCAGCCGAAATGAAGCAAGCCGCTCTAGCCGATTCGAGCAATGACAACTTCGTCGATATAGCACTTCCGAGCAAGACTGCTCGATCTGACAATTTGAACATCGGGACTCGCTCGTCTGACAACTCGTCGTCTGACAAAATAAAAGGTGGTGGCCGAAATTTATACGGTTTTCGGCCGGGATGTAGGATAGTATATGGGTTTGAATGTGTTTTACCGAATTAGACCTATAACTCGATAAAAATAATCTCTCCTCAAGACCTATTGAGAATCGATCAAGTTATAATTCGAGACGCGTCGAAATAATAACTAAAGTTTTGTTGAACTCGTTCAACGTATATTTCAAAGAAATACAAGGTTTATTAATATTCAAGATGATTTACAAATGCCACAAGTACTACTATATATAGTAGTTTCCAACCGTAAGAAAATACAACAAAACGAGAAAATGAAACTTCCTAGCAATATACTAATCGGCCGAAATATCTAAGGAGTAGATACCAAGCATCTTGGTTTTATTAGGTGATTATGACATGAAGAGATCTTTGATGAATCTTGGACTTATTATGGTGATGGTGACATGAAGAAAATCTTCACCAAATATCATCCCTTGCAATCTTCAAATCGGCCGAATTCAAGGAGTGATTAGGAGGATTTTGTGTAGATATGATATCAACCCCTTTGGAATTATTATGGTGATTATGATATGAGGGACAATGACATGAAGGATGAAAGTCTTCCTACAATCTTATGTTTCGGCCGTTTTGTATTAAGGTGGGGAAGGAGAAATCACTTCATTATCATGCCAAAGATATGAAGTCAAGTAAGGGTCCCTTTCAAGCATGATGTGGCCGAATTTTCATGCTTTCGGACCGACTCCGTCGTCGAGTTTTACGTTACTCCGGTTCCGATTAACAACGTAACTCCAATCCGCGTGTTCTTTTCTCCCAAGTATAATGATGCATGACCATGCAAATTTGTATCGTCGTGGATGTCGATTTTTATTGGAGCTTCTTCGATTGGAATATTAGATATCGTATCATTCCCTCCTTCTTTGAAAGGAATTGACCTCAATTCCGTAATGCCATCGTCGTCAAGGTAAGGCGAGAGATCACCTACGTTGAAAGTCGCGTGTACTCGTGTCGCCGGAAGTTCTACTTTGTAGGCGTTGTCGTTCACTTTTCCCACAAATTTGTACGGACCTTCGGCTCTCGGCATTAATTTGTTCTTTCGTTTGCTTGGGAATCTTTCTTTTCTCAAATGTATCCAAACTAAGTCGCCAACATCAAATAATCTCGCTTTTTTATTTTTGTTCGACTTCCGTTTGTAAATTTCATTCACTTCTTTAATCCGTTCCCGTATCTTTTCATGTAACTTCATCATTGATTTGAGTTTTGATTCGGCGTCTTTGTGAACCAATTCGTCGCTCGGCAAGGGAATCAAATCCAATGGCATGTCCGGATTTATTCCGTATACTACTTCAAAAGGTGAATGGGCCGTGGCGAAGCCGGGTGATCGGTTGTATGCGAATTCCGCATGTGCAAGTTTAACGTCCCAATCCTTTTGTGTTTTATTCACCAATCCTCGCAATAATGCTCCCAAGGTTCGATTAGTCACCTCGCTCTGTCCATCGGTTTGTGGGTGATGTGAAGTACTGAATAGGAGTTTAGTACCCACTTTTCTCCATAAAGTATTCCAGAAGTAACTCAGAAATTTAGAATCTCGATCCGATACGATAGTTTTTGGAACTCCGTGTAAACGAACTACTTCCCGGAAGTACAAGTGATACGAATTACGTAAGTAATGCGTATAAAACACAACGGAAGATTATCACGTTCACAATATTGATCAAAATTACAAGGGGATGGACGAATTTAATGGGATTCGGCCGTGAGGTAGTATGATATACGAAGTTGATGTGTTTTATCGAACTAGACCTATAACTCGATAAAGGTAATCTTTTCCCAAGACCTATTGAGAATTGATTAAGTTAAAATCTCGAGACGCGTCGAAACAATAACTAAAGTTTGTTGAACTCGTTCAACGTATATTTCAAAGGAAATACAAGGTTTATTACTTTCAAGATGATTTTACAATACAACGAGCACTACTATATATAGTAGTTTCTAGTAAGAAAGTACAATAAAAGCGAGAAAACGTAACTTCCTAGCAACACACCAATCGGCCGAAATACTTGATGACAATCTTCCTCAAATCTCATGCTTTGGATCGATTTTGTGGGGAAGGAGAAAATATGGTGAATTTGGTTTTATTAGGTGATGGTGACTTGATGAAAGTCTTGGGTGATGGTGACTTGATGAAAGTCTTTCTCAAGGTATAATATGGCCGATTTTGTGGGGAAACTTGATGATTTATTTAGGACATGATATCTTTCATGGATTTTGGACTAGATAAGATATGGAGGTGGGGACTTTGTTTGTTGTCTTGGCCGATTTTCAAAGAAGGTGGGGAAGGAGGTTATCTTCACTTATCTTGTGAAAGATATGAAGACAAAGGGTCCCTTTCAAGCATGTTTTGGCCGATATTTTTCATGCTTTCGGACCGATTCCGTCGTCGAGTTTTACGTTACTCCTGTTCCGATTAACAACGTAACTCCAATCCGCGTATTCTTTTCTCCCAAGTATAATGATGCATGGCCATGCGGATTTGTATCGTCGTGGATGTCGATTTTTATTGGAGCTTCTTCGATTGGAATATTAAATATCGTATCATTCCCTCCTTCTTTGAAAGGAATTGACCTCAATTCCGTAATGCCATCGTCGTCAAGGTAAGGCGAGAGATCACCTACGTTGAAAGTTGCGTGTACTCCATATTCGCCCGGAAGTTCGACTTTGTATGCGTTGTCGTTCACTTTTTCCACAATTTTGTACGGACCCTCGGCTCTCGGCATCAATTTGTTCTTCCGTTTGCTTGGGAATCTTTCTTTTCTCAAATGTATCCAAACTAAGTCGCCAACATCAAATAATCTCGCTTTTTTATTTTTGTTCGACTTCCGTTTGTAAATTTCATTCACTTCTTTAATTCGTTCCCGTATCTTTTCATGTAACTTCATCATTGATTTGAGTTTTGCTTCGGCGTCTTTGTGAACCAATTCGTTGCTCGGCAAGGGAATCAAGTCCAATGGCAAGTGCGGATTTAATCCGTATCGCTTCAAAAGGTGAATGGGCCGTGGCATAACCGGGTGATCGGTTGTATGCGAATTCCGCATGAGCAAGTTTAACGTCCCAATCCTTCTGTGTTTTATTTACCAATCCTCGCAATAATGCTCCCAAGGTTCGATTAGTTACCTCGGTCTGTCCATCTGTTTGTGGGTGATGTGAAGTACTGAATAGGAGTTTAGTACCCACTTTTCTCCATAAAGTATTCCAGAAGTAACTCAGAAATTTGGATTCTCGATCCGACACGATAGTTTTTGGAACTCCGTGTAAACGAACTACTTCCCGGAAGTACAAGTCCGCCACATTGCTTGCATCATCGGTTTTGTGGCATGCTATAAAGTGAGCCATTTTCGAAAAACGGTCGACGACCACCATGATCGAGTCTTTGCCTCGTTGAGTACGAGGTAAAGCCACAATAAAATCCATCGAGACATCCTCCCACGGTCGTAACGGTATTGGCAACGGCATGTATGTACTCGACTTCAACGATCTTTTCATCATGTGACAAGTGACGCATTTACTCACGATTGTGCTTACGTCGCCATACATCTTTGGCCAAAAGAAATGTTCTTTTAGCACTTCTACAGTCTTGGTCGAGCCGAAGTGACCGGCTAGTCCTCCTCAGTGCGCTTCCCAGAAGATTCCCGAATTGTATGTCTTGGCACACATAATTTATTTCCCTTGAAAAGAAAGCCATCCTGTAAAACAAATTCCTCGTACGGGGCCGTTTTACAACGGTTAAAAATTTCCCCGAAGTCTAAATCGTCGCTGTAATGATCTTTCAAAGTCTCGAATCCCAACAAACGAACATCTAGCATCGGCGATGGGCATACCGTCTTGATAGTGCATCCGCCACTATATTACTCCTCTCGTCTTTGTACTTGGATGAAAAGTGAAAAGATTGTAAAAATTCCACCCATTTTGCATGCCTCGGGCTTAGCTTACTTTGTCCGTTGATGTATTTCAACGACTCGTGATCCGAGTGCGGACGAAATGTTTCGAACGTAGATAATGACTCCAATGATCGAGTGCTCTCACGATAGCATAGAACTCCTTGTCGTAAGTACAATAATTTACTCGGGCGCCACTTAATTTCTCCGAAAAATAGGCAATGGGACGGCCTCTTTGGATAAGCACTGCCCCGATTCCAACTCCGCTAGCGTCGCATTCCACCTCAAACGGTTGTGAAAAATCGGGTAACGTCAAAATCGGCGCTTCACATAATTTTCCCTTTAACTTTTCAAAAGCCTTTTGGGCCGCCTCGTTCCATGCAAAGGTTCCTTTTTAGACACTCCGTGATCGGGCCGAGATGGTGCTAAAGTCCCGTATGAATCGTCGGTAAAAAGAAGCGAGGCCATGAAATGATCGTACCTCCGTGATTGTCTTTGGGGTCGGCCACGACTTGATCGCCGCGATCTTCTCTTGGTCGACCGAAACTCCTTCTTTCGAAACAACATAGCCGAGAAAGACAAGACTCTCGACTAGGAAAGTACACTTCTCCCGTTTTCCATAAAGTTTTTGTTCCCTTAGCGTTTCAAATACGTGCCGCAAATGTTCGAGATGCTCCTCTACGGATCGACTGTAGATCAAATTGTCGTCTAGGTATACGACAACAAACTTTCCCAAGAAAGGTTTGAGGACCTCGTTCATCAACCTCATAAAAGTGCTCGGGGCGTTAGTGAGTCCGAATGGCATCACAACCCATTCGTAAAGTCCATTCTTTGTTTTAAATGCCGTTTTCCATTCGTCTCCCTCTCGCATGCGAATTTGATGGTACCCGCTCCGTAAATCAACTTTGGAAAATATCACCGAGCAATGTAACTCGTCCAGCATGTCGTCTAGTCTCGGGATGGGGAACCGATACTTGACGGTGATGTTATTCACGGCTCTACTGTCAATACACATTCGCCATGATCCGTCTTTTTTTGGTACAAGTAGAACTGGAACCGCACACGGACTTAAACTTTCTCGGACATATCCGTGATTCATGAGTTCATCAATTTGACGTTGTAGTTCTTTGGTTTCTTCGGGATTACATCGATACGCCGCTTTGTTCGGTAATGGAGCTCCCGGTATAAGATCAATCTGGTGTTCAATTCCGCGGATAGGTGGTAATCCTACCGGCAAGTCTTCGGGAAATACATCCGAGAACTCGTGTAACAGGGCATCTATCTCTTCCTCATGGTGCGATTTGGTGGCAAGATTTCGGACCTCTTTGATCATCATCAAATAAACACGTTCGCCATCGTCAATGGCGTGTTCGACTTCTTTCTCGTTTGCAAACATCGTAAGTTTCGGTCCTTCGACTTTTTTCGAACTCATCGTCCGGATAGCTTGAGGTGACATAGGTTTAAGAACAATTTTTTTACCTTTGTCACGTAACTCATTCTCGTTACTCCTCCCTCGATGTAGTACGTCCCGATCAAATAACCAAGGTCTTCCTAATAACACGTGACATGCGTCCATCGGTAGTACATCGCATGTAATATCATCGCCATACGAACCCATGGTGAGTCCGACCTTCACTTGCCTTGATACTTTCACCTTGTTTCCATCATCGAGCCAATGGAGTGCATACGGCTTAGGATGGGCCGTGGTGATCAAACCGAGTTTTGAGACCATCTCGCTTGATGCCACGTTTGTACAACTTCCACCGTCAATGATCAAGCTACACCATTTATCTCCGACACGACACTTCGTGTGGAAGATTTGGTCTCGTTGTTCTTCGTCACTTGGGGCGGCCTTCATTTGTAACATGCGAAGGACGAGGTTCGTGTCATAGTTCGGGGCATCGTATGCCTCGCATTCTTCTTCTTCTTCGTCAGCTTCTAAGTTAAAAACGTCTCCAATTTTTTCTTCTTCGGCTAGTAATTCTTCTCGGGCGGCTATGGCTTCTCGTAACGTCACAATTCTCCGATTTGGACAAGCACTTTGATAGTGTCCAAATCCTTGACATTTGAAACACCGGACTTTAGATAGGCTTGTTTCTTTTGGTGTGATAGGAGTTTTTGGGATGGTAGTAACGGGTTGGCTTGTGGTGACAGTTTTTGGAAACGAGCTAGAACTCGCGCCAAAGTTGGTATTTCCGTATTTAGGTGGGAATTCGGGTTTAGAGAGTTTTGTTTTGTTTTGATTTTCCAACTTTATGCAAAGTCCGCATAAAGTATCAAAGTCGGAATAGGGGTAGAGTTCCACGGAATTAGCAATATTTTTGTTCAAACCTCGTAGGAAACGAAACATCCGCAATTCTTCGCTTTCTTCAAGTTCTCCCATCAAGGATAAGTTTTCAAACCCCTCGATGTACTCCTCGACACTTAGTTTTCCTTGCGTGAGGTCAGAAATTTTTCGATACAAGCTTAACTTGTGTGTAGCCGGGACATATCTTTTTCGTAGTTTCCCTTTTAGGGAATCCCACGAACGTATCTTCTCTTTTAAACACGAATTCTTTGTGTCTTCATTCGCTCAAACCAAAGGGAAGCTCCCTTTCCAAGTTTGAGAATCGCGTACTTGCAACGTACCTCGTCATTGAGATCCTTGAACTCAAACATTCGTTCAATTTTTCTTTCCCACTCCAAATAAACCTCGGGATCGGTGCCGCCTACGAACTCCGGAAGTTCATTTGGTCTTGTATTCATCCGCATGTCGTGGTGCATGCATGGTGTCATGTCCTCGTCGTGCATGGATTCTGGGCTCCGGTAAGCCGCGAAGGACGTCACGTAGTTGTGCTACTTCTTCATCGGTGAAAGCCATCTTCTTGAGTAATGTCGAGAACTGTGAGACAAATGGCTCTGATACCACTTATGATATGAATTACGTAAGTAATGCGTATAAAACACAACGGAAGATTATCACGTTCACAATATTGATCAAAATTACAAGGGGATGGACGAATTTAATGGGATTCGGCCGTGAGGTAGTATGATATACGAAGTTGATGTGTTTTATCGAACTAGACCTATAACTCGATAAAGGTAATCTTTTCCCAAGACCTATTGAGAATTGATTAAGTTAAAATCTCGAGACGCGTCGAAACAATAACTAAAGTTTGTTGAACTCGTTCAACGTATATTTCAAAGGAAATACAAGGTTTATTACTTTCAAGATGATTTTACAATACAACGAGCACTACTATATATAGTAGTTTCTAACCGTAAGAAAGTACAATAAAACGAGAAAACGTAACTTCCTAGCAACACACCAATCGGCCGAAATACTTGATGACAATCTTCCTCAAATCTCATGCTTTGGATCGATTTTGTGGGGAAGGAGAAAATATGGTGAATTTGGTTTTATTAGGTGATGGTGACTTGATGAAAGTCTTGGGTGATGGTGACTTGATGAAAGTCTTTCTCAAGGTATAATATGGCCGATTTTGTGGGGAAACTTGATGATTTATTTAGGACATGATATCTTTCATGGATTTTGGACTAGATAAGATATGGAGGTGGGGACTTTGTTTGTTGTCTTGGCCGATTTTCAAAGAAGGTGGGGAAGGAGGTTATCTTCACTTATCTTGTGAAAGATATGAAGACAAAGGGTCCCTTTCAAGCATGTTTTGGCCGATATTTTTCATGCTTTCGGACCGATTCCGTCGTCGAGTTTTACGTTACTCCTGTTCCGATTAACAACGTAACTCCAATCCGCGTATTCTTTTCTCCCAAGTATAATGATGCATGGCCATGCGGATTTGTATCGTCGTGGATGTCGATTTTTATTGGAGCTTCTTCGATTGGAATATTAAATATCGTATCATACAAGTCCGCCACATTGCTTGCATCATCGGTTTTGTGGCATGCTATAAAGTGAGCCATTTTCGAAAAACGGTCGACGACCACCATGATCGAGTCTTTGCCTCGTTGAGTACGAGGTAAAGCCACAATAAAATCCATCGAGACATCCTCCCATGGTCGTAACGGTATTGGCAACGGCATGTATGTACTTGGCTTGAACGAACTTTTCATCATGTGACAAGTGACGCATTTATTTACGATTGTGCTTACGTCACCATACATTTTTGGCCAAAAGAAATGCTCTTTTAGCACCTCTACGGTCTTAGCCGAGCCGAAATGACCGGCTAGTCCCCCTCCGTGTGCCTCCCGAACTAGCAATTCCCGAATCGTATGTCTCGGCACACATAATTTATTTCCCTTGAAAAGAAAGCCATCCTGTAAAACAAATTCTTCGTACGGGGCCGTTTTACAACTGGTAAAAATTTCTCCGAAGTCCAAATCGTCACTGTAATGATCTTTCAAAGTCTCGAACCCCAACAAACGAACATCTAGAATCGACAGTAAGGCATACCGTCTTGGTAGTGCATCCGCCACTATATTACTCTTCCCGTCTTTGTACTTGGATGAAAAGTGAAAAGATTGTAAAAATTCCACCCATTTTGCATGCCTCGGGCTTAGCTTGCTTTGTCCGTTGATGTATTTCAACGACTCGTAATCCGAATGTAACACGAAATGTTTCGAACGTAAATAGTGACTCCAATGATCGAGTGCTCTCACGATAGCATAGAACTCCTTGTCGTAAGTACAATAATTCACTCGGGCGCCACTTAATTTCTCCGAAAAATAGGCGATGGGGCGGCCTCTTTGAATAAGTACTGCCCCGATTCCAACTCCACTAGCGTCGCATTCCACCTCAAATGGTTGCGAAAAATCGGGTAATGTTAAAATTGGTGCTTCACATAACTTTCCTTTTAATTTTTCAAAAGCCTTTTTGATACGAATTACGTAAGTAATACGTATGAAATGCAACGGAAGATTAACAAGTATCAAAGTATCACTTGAATTTTACTAAGGGTGGCCGAAATTTGATGGTGTTCGGCCGTGATGTAGTATGATGTACGGAGTTTGATGTGTTTTATCGAACTAGACCTATAACTCGATAAAAGGTAATCTCTTCCCAAGACCTTTTGAGAATTGATCAAGTTAAAATCTCGAGACGCGTCGAAACAATAACTAAAGTTTGTTGAACTCGTTCAACGTATATTTCAAAGGAAATACAAGGTTTATTATGATTCAAGATTTGTTACAAATACAACGAGCACTACTATATATAGTAGTTTCCATCCGAAAGAAAATACAACAAAACGAGAAAACGAAACTTCCTAGCAACATCCTAATCGAAAATATCAAGGAGATACCAAGCAATCTTGGATTTTATTGTTTGATTGAGACATGAAGAAATCTTGGTCTTTATTTCATGATGGTGACATGAAGGATCCTTGATGAAAGTCTTCACAAATCATCCCTTCTTGCAAGCTTCCAATCGGCCGATCTTAATCAAGGAGTGAGGAGGATTTGGTGTAGATTTGATGAAGATATCTTGATGGTGACATGAAGAACATGCTTGAAGAAAGTCTTCCTCAATCTCATGATATGGCGATTTTTGTGGGGAAGGAGATCATGGTGAATTTTGGTGTTATTAGGTGATGAAAGTCTTTCTCAATATCTAGTAGGGCCGATTTGTTGATGTCATGTATCTTGACAATCATGAGTCCCTTTCAAGCATGATACGGCCGGTTTTTCATGCTTTCGGACCGATTCCGTCGTCGAGTTTTACGTTATTCCGATTCCGATTAACAACGTAACTCCAATCCGATTAACATTTTCTCCTAAGTATAACGATGCATGGCCATGCGAATTTGCATCATCATGGATGTCGATTTTTATTGGAGCTTCTTCGACTGGAATATTAGATATCGTATCATTCCCTCCGTCTTTGAAAGGAATTGATCTCAATTCCGTAATGCCATCGTCGTCAAGGTAAGGCGAGAGATCACCTACGTTGAAAGTCGCGTGTACTCCGTATTCGCCCGGAAGTTCGACTTTGTATGCGTTGTCGTTCACTTTTTCCACAATTTTGTACGGACCCTCGGCTCTCGGCATCAATTTGTTCTTCCGTTTGCTTGGGAATCTTTCTTTTCTCAAATGTATCCAAACTAAGTCGCCAACATCAAATAACCTCGCTTTTTTATTTTTGTTCGACTTAGTTTGTAAATTTCATTCACTTCTTTAATCCGTTCCGTATCTTTTCATGTAACTTCATCATTGATTTGAGTTTTGCTTGGCGTCTTTGTGAACCAATTCGTTGCTCGGCAAGGGAATCAAGTCCAATGGCAAGTGCGGATTTAATCCGTATACCACTTCAAAAGGTGAATGGGCCGTGGCATAACCGGTGATCGGTTGTATGCGAATTCCGCATGAGCAAGTTTAACGTCCCAATCCTACGTGTTTTATTTACCAACCCTCGCAATAATGCTCCCAAGGTTCGATTAGTTACCTCGATGCATCCGTCGGTTTGCGGGTGATGTGAAGTCTTGAATAGGAGTTTAGTACCTACTTTCCTCCATAAAGTATTCCGAGTAACTCAGAAATTTGGAATCTCGATCCGACACGATAGTTTTTGGAACTCCGTGCAAACGAACTACTTCCCGGAAGTACAAGTCCGCCACATTGCTTGCATCATTGGTTTTGTGGCACGCGATAAAGTGAGCCATTTTCGAAAAACGGTCGACGACCACCATGATCGAGTCTTTGCCTCGTTGAGTACGAGGTAAAGCCACAATAAAATCCATCGAGACATCCTCCCACGGTCGTAACGGTATTGGCAACGGCATGTATGTACTTGACTTGAACGAACTTTTCATCATGTGACAAGTTACGCATTTGCTCACGATTGTGCTTACGTCACCATACATCTTCGGCCAAAAGAAATGTTCTTTTAGCACCTCTACAGTCTTGGTCGAGCCGAAATGACCGGCTAGTCCTCCTCCGTGCGCCTCCCGAACCAGTAATTCCCGAATTGTATGTCTCGGCACACATAATTTATTTCCCTTGAAAAGAAAGCCATCCTGTAAAACAAATTCCTCGTACGGGGCCGTTTTACAACGGTTAAAAATTTCCCCGAAGTCCAAATCATCGTTGTAATGATCTTTCAAAGTCTCGAACCCCAACAAACGAACATCTAGCATCGACAGTAAGGCATACCGTCTCGATAGTGCATCCGCCACTACATTACTCTTCCCGTCTTTGTACTTGGATGAAAAGTGAAAAGATTGTAAAAATTCCACCCATTTTGCATGTCTCGGGCTTAACTTACTCTGTCCATTGATGTATTTCAACGACTCGTGATCCGAATGTAGCACGAAATGTTTCGAACGCAGATAATGACTCCAATGATCGAGTGCTCTTACGATAGCATAGAACTCCTTGTCGTAAGTACAATAATTCACTCGGGCGCCACTTAACTTCTCCGAAAAATAGGCGATGGGACGGCCTCTTTGAATAAGCACTGCCCCGATTCCAACTCCGCTAGCGTCGCATTCTACCTCAAACGGTTGTGAAAAATCGGGTAACGTCAAAATCGGCGCTTCACATAATTTTCCCTTTAAATTTTCAAAAGCCTTTTGGGCCGCCTCGTTCCATGCAAAGGTTCCCTTTTCCAGACACTCCGTGATCGGACTGGAGATAGTGCTAAAGTCCCGTATGAATCGTCGATAAAAAGAAGCGAGGCCATGAAATGACCGGACCTCCGTGATTGTCCTTGGGGTCGGCCACGACTTGATTGCCGCGATCTTCTCTTGGTCGACCGAAACTCCGTCTTTCGAAACAACATAGCCGAGAAAGACAAGACTCTCGACTAGGAAAGTACACTTCTCCCGTTTTCCATAAAGTTTTTGTTCCCTTAGCGTCTCAAATACGTACCGCAAATGTTCGAGATGTTCCTCTACGGACCGATCAGATCAAAATGTCGTCTAAGTACACGACAACAAACTTTCCCAAGAAAGGTTTAAGAACCTCGTTCATCAACCTCATAAAAGTGCTCGGGCGTTGGTGAGGCCGAATGTCATCACAACCCATTCGTAAAGTCCTTTCTTTGTTTTTAACGCAGTTTTCCATTCGTCTCCCTCTCGAATGCGGATTTGTTGGTATCCGCTCAGTAATTCAACTTTGGAAAATATAACCGAGCCATGTAACTCGTCCGGCATGTCGTCTAGTCTCGGGATGGGAAACCGATACTTGACGGTGATGTTATTCACGGCTCTTTGTCAATACACATTCGCCATGTTCCGTCTTTTTTGGTACAAGTAGAACTGAACCGCACAGGACTCAAACTTTCTCGGACATATCCGTGATTCATGAGTTCATCAATTTGACGTTGTAGTTCTTTGGTTTCTTCGGGATTACAACGATCGCCGCTTTGTTCGGTAATGGAGCTCCGGTATAAGATCAATCGGTGTTCAATCCAGCGGATAGGTGGTAATCCTACCGCAAGTCTTCGGAAATACGTCCAAAACTCGTGTAATAGTGCGTCTATCTCTTCCTCATGTTGCGATTTGGTGGCAAGATTTGGACCTCTTTGATCATCATCAAATAAACACGTTCGCCATCGTCAATGGCGTGTTCGACTTCTTTATCGTTTGCAAACATCGTAAGTTTCGGTCCTTCGACTTTTTCGAACTCATCGTCGGATAGCTTGAGGTGACATAGGTTTAAGAACAATTTTTTACCTTTGTCACGTAACTCATACTCATTACTCCTCCTCGATGTAGTACGTCCCGATCAAATAACCAAGGTCTTCCTAATAACACGTGACATGCGTCCATCGGTAGTACATCGCATGTAATATCATCGCCATACGAACCCATGGTGAGTCCGACCTTCACTTGTCTTGATACTTTCACTTTGTTTCCATCATCGAGCCAATGGAGTGCATACGGCTTAGGATGGGCCGTGGTGATCAAACCGAGTTTTGAGACCATCTCGCTTGATGCCACGTTTGTACAACTTCCACCGTCAATGATCAAGCTACACCACTTATCTCCGACACGACACTTCGTGTGGAAGATTTGGTCTCGTTGTTCTTCGTCACGGGCGGCCTTCGTTTGTAACATGCGAAGGACGAGGTTCGTGTCATAGTTCGGGGCATCGTATGCCTCGCATTCTTCTTCTTCTTCGTCGCTTCTAAGTTAAAACGTCTCCAACTCTTTCTTCTTGGCTAGTAATTCCTCTCGGGCGGCTATGGCTTCTCGTAACGTCACAATCCTCCGATTTGGACAAGCACTTTGATAGTGTCCAAATCCTTGACATTTGAAACACCGGACTTTAGATAGGCTTGTTTCTTTTGGTGTGATAGGAGTTTTGGAATGGTAGTAACGGTGGCTTGTGGTGACAGTTTTGGAAACGAGCTAGAACTCGCGCCAAAGTTGGTATTTCCGTATTTAGGTGGGAATTCGGGTTTAGAGAGTTTTGTTTTGTTTTGATTTTCCAACTTTATGCAAAGTCCGCATAAAGTATCGAAGTCGGAATAGGGGTAGAGTTCCACGGAATTAGCAATATTTTTGTTCAAACCTCGCAGAAACAGGACATCCTCAATTCTTCGCTTTCTTCAAGTTCTCCCATCAAGGATAAGTTTTCAAACTCCTCGATGTACTCCTCGACACTTAGCTTTCCTTGCGTGAGGTCGAAATTTTTCGATACAAGCTTAACTTGTGTGTAGCCGGGACATATCTTTTCGTAGTTTCCTTTTTAGGGAATCCCACGAACGTATCTTCTCTTTTAAAGACGAATTCTTTGTGTCTTCATTCGCTCAAACCAAAGGGAAGCTCCCTTTCCAAGTTTGAGAATCGCATACTTGCAACGTACCTCGTCATTGAGATCCTTGAACTCAAACATTCGTTCAATTTTTCTTTCCCACTCCAAATAAACCTCGGGATCGGTGCCGCCTACGAACTCCGGAAGTTCGCTTGTCTTGTATTCATCAGCATGTCGTGGTGCATGCATGGTGTCGTATCCTCGTCGTGCTTGGATTACGGGCTCTTAATCCACGAAGAACGTCACGTAGTTGTGCTACTTCTTCATCGGTGAATGCCATCTTCTTGAGTAACGTCGAGAACTGTGAGACAAATGGCTCTGGTACCACTTATGATACGAATTACGTAAGTAATACGTATGAAATGCAACGGAAGATTAACAAGTATCAAAGTATCACTTGAATTTTACTAAGGGTGGCGAAATTTGATGGTGTTCGGCCGTGATGTAGTATGATGTACGGAGTTTGATGTGTTTTATCGAACTAGACCTATAACTCGATAAAAGGTAATCTCTTCCCAAGACCTTTTGAGAATTGATCAAGTTAAAATCTCGAGACGCGTCGAAACAATAACTAAAGTTTGTTGAACTCGTTCAACGTATATTTCAAAGGAAATACAAGGTTTATTATGATTCAAGATTTGTTACAAATACAACGAGCACTACTATATATAGTAGTTTCCATCCGAAAGAAAATACAACAAAACGAGAAAACGAAACTTCCTAGCAACATCCTAATCGGCCGAAAATATCAAGGAGATACCAAGCAATCTTGGATTTTATTGTTTGATTGAGACATGAAGAAATCTTGGTCTTTATTTCATGATGGTGACATGAAGAATCCTTGATGAAAGTCTTCACAAATCATCCCTTCTTGCAAGCTTCCAATCGGCCGATCTTAATCAAGGAGTGAGGAGGATTTGGTGTAGATTTGATGAAGATATCTTGATGGTGACATGAAGAACATGCTTGAAGAAAGTCTTCCTCAATCTCATGATATGGCCGATTTTTGTGGGGAAGGAGATCATGGTGAATTTTGGTGTTATTAGGTGATGAAAGTCTTTCTCAATATCTAGTAGGGCCGATTTGTTGATGTCATGTATCTTGACAATCATGAGTCCCTTTCAAGCATGATACGGCCGGTTTTTCATGCTTTCGGACTGATTCCGTCGTCGAGTTTTACGTTATTCCGATTCCGATTAACAACGTAACTCCAATCCGATTAACATTTTCTCCTAAGTATAACGATGCATGGCCATGCGAATTTGCATCATCATGGATGTCGATTTTTATTGGAGCTTCTTCGACTGGAATATTAGATATCGTATCACTTTTGGGCCGGTTCCTTTTTTTAGACACTCCGTGATCGGACTGGAGATGGTGCTAAAGTCCCGTATGAATCGTCCGTAAAAAGAAGCGAGGCCATGAAATGATCATACCTCCGTGATTGTCTTTGGGGTCGGCCACGACTTGATTGCCGCGATCTTCTCTTGGTCGACCGAAACTCCTTCCTTCGAAACAACATAGCCGAGAAAGACAAGACTCTCGACTAGGAAAGTACACTTCTCCCGCTTTCCATAAAGTTTCTGTTCCCTTAGAGTTTCAAATATGTGCCGCAAATGTTCGAGATGCTCCTCTAAGGATCGACTGTAGATCAAAATGTCGTCTAAGTATACGGCAACAAATTTTCCCAAGAAAGGTTTGAGAACCTCGTTCATCAACCTCATAAAAGTGCTCGGGGCATTAGTGAGGCCGAATGGCATCACAACCCATTCGTAAAGTCCATTCTTTGTTTTAAATGCCGTTTTCCATTCGTCTCCTTCTCGCATGCGAATTTGATGGTATCCGCTCCGTAAATCAACTTTTGAAAATATAACCGAGCCATGTAACTCGTCTAACATGTCGTCTAGTCTCGGGATGGGGAACCGATACTTGACGGTGATGTTATTCACGGCTCTCTTGTCACAATACACATTCGCCATGATCCGTCTTTTTTGGTACAAGTAGGACTGAACCGCACACGGACTTAAACTTTCTCGGACATATCCGTGATTCATGAGTTCATCAATTTGACGTTGTAGTTCTTTGGTTTCTTCGGATTACAACGATACGCCGCTTTGTTCGGTAATGGAGCTCGGTACAAGATCAATTTGGTGTTCAATTAGCGGATAGGTGGTAATCCTACCGCAAGTCTTCGGGAAATACATCCGAGAACTCGTGTAATAGTGTATCTATCTCTTCTTCGTGGTGTGATTTGGTGGCAAGATTTCGGACCTCTTTGATCATCATCAAATAAACACGTTCGCCATCGTCAATGGCGTGTTCGACTTCTTTCTCGTTTGCAAACATCGTAAGTTTCGGTCCTTCGACTTTTTTCGAACTCATCGTCCGGATAGCTTGAGGTGACATAGGTTTAAGAACAATTTTTTTACCTTTGTCACGTAACTCATACTCGTTACTCCTCCCTCGATGTAGTACGTCCCGATCAAATAACCAAGGTCTTCCCAATAATACGTGACATGCGTCCATCGGTAGTACATCGCATGTAATATCATCACCATACGAACCCATGGTTAGCCCGACCTTCACTTGTCGTGATACTTTCACCTTGTTTCCATCATCGAGCCAATGGAGTGCATACGGCTTTGGATGGGCCGTGGTGATCAATCCGAGCTTTGAGACCATCTCGCTCGATGCCACGTTTGTACAACTTCCACCGTCAATGATCAAGCTACACCATTTCTCTCCGACACGACACTTCGTGTGAAAGATTTGGTCTCGTTGTTCTTCGTCACTCGGGGCTGCCTTCGTTTGTAACATGCGAAGGACGAGGTTCGTGTCATAGTTCGGGGCATCGTATGCCTCGCATTCTTCTTCTTCTTCGCCGGCTTCCAAGTTAAAGACGTCTCCAATTCTTTCTTCTTCGGCTAGTAATTCTTCTCGGACGGCTATGGCTTCTCGTAGCATCACAATCCTCCGATTTGGACAAGCACTTTGATAGTGTCCAAATCCTTGACATTTGAAACACCGGACTTTAGATAGGCTTGTTTCTTTTGGGGTGATAGGAGTTTTTGGAATGGTAGTAACGGGTGGACTTGTGGTGACAGTTTTTGGAAACGAGCTAGAACTCGCGCCAAAGTTGGTATTTCCGTATTTAGATGGGAATTCGGGTTTAGAAAGTTTTGTCTTGTTTTGATTTTCCAACTTTATGCAAAGTCCGCATAAAGTATCAAAGTCGGAATAGGGGTAGAGTTCCACGGAATTAGCAATATTTTTATTCAAACCTCGAAGGAAACGGGACATCCGTAATTCTTCGCTTTCTTCAAGTTCTCCCATCAAGGATAAGTTTTCAAACTCCTCGATGTACTCCTCGACACTTAGCTTCCCTTGCGTGAGGTCAGAAATTTTTCGATACAAGCTTAGCTTGTGTGTAGCCGGACATATCTTTTCGTAGTTTCTTTTTTAGAGAATCCCACGAACGTATCTTCTCTTTTCCGGCACGAACTCTTTGTGTCTTCATTCGCTCAAACCAAAGGGAAGCTCCCTTTCCAAGTTTAAGAATCGCATACTTGCAACGTACCTCGTCATTGAGATCCTTGAACTCAAACATTCATTCAATTTTCCTTTCCCACTCCAAATAAACCTCGGGATCGGTGCCGCCTACGAACTCCGGAAGTTCGCTTGTCTTGTATTCATCAGCATGTCGTGGTGCATGCATGGCGTCGTATCCTCGTCGTGCTTGGATTCTGGGCTCCGGTAAGCCGCGAAGAACGTCACGTAGTTGTGCTACTTCTTCATCGGTGAATGCCATCTTCTTGAGTAACGTCGAGAACCGTGAGACAAATGTCTCCGATACCACTTATGATACGAATTACGTATGTAAGTGTACGTAAAACGTATAAAATACAACGGAAGATTATCACGGTCTTATGATACGAATTCTCTCTCGATGCAATGAAGACTCTTTCACGTCTGGTAGCGAGCAGTGCTCACCGAAATGAAGCAAGCCGCTACTGGCCGATTCGAGCAATGACAACTCGTCGATATAGCACTTCCGACGGCAAGACTCGCTCGATCGGCAATTTCGAGCAAGGACTCGCTCGATACAAAGAACTCGTCGTCTGACAAAATAAAAGGTGGTGGCCGAAATTTATACGGTTTTCGTAGGGATGTAGGATAGTGTATGGGTTTGAATGTGTTTTACGAATTAGACCTATAACTCGATAAAAATAATCTCTCCTCAAGACCTATTGAGAATCGATCAAGTTATAATTCGAGACGCGTCGAAATAATAACTAAAGTTTTGTTGAACTCGTTCAACGTATATTTCAAAGAAATACAAGGTTTATTAATATTCAAGATGATTTACAAATGCCACAAGTACTACTATATATAGTAGTTTCCAACCGTAAGAAAATACAACAAAACGAGAAAATGAAACTTCCTAGCAATATACTAATCGGCCGAAATATCTAAGGAGTAGATACCAAGCATCTTGGTTTTATTAGGTGATTATGACATGAAGAGATCTTTGATGAATCTTGGACTTATTATGGTGATGGTGACATGAAGAAAATCTTCACCAAATATCATCCCTTGCAATCTTCAAATCGGCCGAATTCAAGGAGTGATTAGGAGGATTTTGTGTAGATATGATATCAACCCCTTTGGAATTATTATGGTGATTATGATATGAGGGACAATGACATGAAGGATGAAAGTCTTCCTACAATCTTATGTTTCGGCCGTTTTGTATTAAGGTGGGGAAGGAGAAATCACTTCATTATCTTGCCAAAGATATGAAGTCAAGTAAGGGTCCCTTTCAAGCATGATGTGGCCGAATTTTCATGCTTTCAGACCGACTCCGTCGTCGAGTTTTACGTTACTCCAGTTCCGATTAACAACGTAACTCCAATCCGCGTGTTCTTTTCTCCCAAGTATAATGATGCATGACCATGCGAATTTGTATCGTCGTGGATGTCGATTTTTATTGGAGCTTCTTCGATTGGAATATTAGATATCGTATCACCGATGCCTAGCCCTGCCAGACAACCATTTTCATGAGCTATTGTATACTCAAGAGTTGCCTCCAGCGCTCTTTCTTTCTCTATACTCCACCTTTTAGTAGCTTGTATGGACTCTTCGCCATTTTTGGATTGTCAAGGTTAGTGACTTTGCCTTGGATGTCCCTAAGGATGTCCATTGACTATGTTTGCTTCTCTTGTAGACCTTTCACCAAGTCCACAAGGCCGATGACCACTTTATTGGGATAGTTGAGTTTAAGGCCGTGTCCCACCAGCCTGTCTTTAGTAGTTTGCAGGGCAACAACAGTAGTGGCTTCTGCAACTGTTGTCTTTTCCTGTTCCTTCTTGAGGACATGTTCTTAATGCTCGTTGAATTGCGAAAAGACATGGAGGGATAGCAGTTGGAAATAATAAGAAGGCATTTGTGACGTCCTGTACTGTGCGATGAAGAGCTGTGAAATCATCTAGTGCCACGCATCCAATCGAGTTCATTACCGACTTTGTATAGGATTTTGACAGCATCCTCTACGAATATTATTAGCTCGACAGGAGCTCTTAGGTGGGATTGGCGATCTTCAGTTCTCAAGGAAACTGGGGGGATTGTTCATGTTAAACGATGACTACAACACTTGTAATACCCGGCTATAATATTTCTTTCCTTTCTGGAGTTGTCCCGTCTTTATTGTACGTATTCAGTTAGAATTATACAAGTACTATTGTATAGTGATTAAGTTGTTTTATCTATGGGACGTTACTTGGTGAATTGTGAAATTGGTTAAATGTATTAGCCCTGATGTATGCTACCTACAGTAGATAACGTATGCTACCACAATGAGGGTTATGTACGTTAAGCCTTGCAGGCTACATACGTAACAGTGAGGGTCGGACCGCATCCGAACTTTCAGCATGTTGGCCGTGCAGGCGCGTAGCACGGCTGGAGCTTTTGGCTTGGTTAGGACAACCAAGTCAGTAGGAATTACGTACACAACATTGATGAATTAGCATACGCAATGGAGGAGAGCTAACGTACATGGTATTTGACAATGTACGTAAGGTAATTTACAAAGTGAGGCAGTAGCCTCTTGAGGTTTACCTATGTAAGACTGATGTGTTAGGTTATGAAATGGAGGTTGGTGGAGTCAACCCTGAGAGTTAGCATATGTTAGTAAAAGTGCGTATTACAAAGACATGTCTTGTCTTTCATTTTGCACGATCCAACTTTAGGTTTTGTCCCGAGAAATCATCTTCCTAACCTCCTAAGTAATTATAAACTCCTTCTAGCTTGCCTTGGAGCTTCATATCTAGATTCGAGCTTAAAAACTTGAATATTGTGGTGGGTTATTGAATATTTAGGGTTGTTCTTAATCATCAAGAGGTATGTTGTCTAATCTTTTGTTAACTCTGAGATGATGATGATATTGTTGATGATTACTTCATGTGTTGCTGGATTGTTGGAGGATATAAAGTTTATTGCTGGTTTTTATGAACACATGATGAAGAACATGATGATTATAACTTCAGGATAGGTATGTTCTTGATGTTTTGAAATACTTTATGTTATAATCATGTTTTGGATGGATTATGTTAAGATTATTAGAAGATTAACATAGTTTGAAGATGATAGTTGATACCATTGATGTTCTTGGAAGGTTATAACTATTTAATGAAAGATTAATTTTTAGTTATGAGATAATTATCATAATTTTGAAATGGTTAGGTTAAATTGATATAAATCGAAAATTCTTAATGAATTCATGATTAGTGACTGCTTAAGACATCATGTTCAAGTGTTCGTGATGTTCTTGAGAAGAGTGATGATATATGATGATATTTTCATAATAGGATGATTAATTGTTGTTGTTCTTGATAATCATTGTAGAATAGATTGTTGAGGAACATTACGAACATATTAACTTGATTGTAGAGATGAATTGAGGATGTTGAGATTCATAATTCAGGACTTTCAAATTCATTGGAATAGTGGAACTATTCGTGTTGAATTAAGGATATCGATTCCATGAATTCGCTATCACTTTTGTGGCATTGTGTTATTGAATGAATTGTATTTCATTCCAGGCTTCTATCTCGAGTGAGATATTATTTGTCGAAGGATGTCGTTCATTCGTTAGAAGAAAGACTACTTTCATCTTCGGAATTGAGGCAAGTTATCTTGCTTGGTTATAATTATAAATGATTCTTGTGAATGTTGAACATTTCATGTATATGTAATGTTTTATGAATCCATGATTCATATCGAGGCTTTGTTTTTAATCGTGTCGATCATTCCATTATGGGATTGCAGTCCCCAAGTTCACTATTTTTGATACTGTAGATCTCGCTGATCGTTGTTGTCACTTCGGGGAGTTCCTTTGATCCTTGTTGGATATGTTGATTATTTGAGTTTGTTTGTCATGTTGTATCATGATATTTTTGGAATCGTATTTGCATGCCGATTGGCTATGTGTAGGATTTCTGGTCGGGCACATCTGGTCGTGTGTTGATATTTCTATATTGGACCATGCACACGAGACGATTACTTCGTGAGCCTAATTAAGTACGTTGTCCCAAGTACATCCTGAGGATTCTATATATGGGGTGGACATGGGCACGGGCACATTTTTGGTTCTGGCATACTGTGACGTCCGTCTTTGAGTCATATTGATGGTCGTTCATACACCAGGTGTGATTGGGTTTGTCCGATGATTTGCAATTAGTGGTTCACACGCCTGAGGGGTATGTTCGATGCTCGGGTTTGTTTCATTAAGATGTGTTATATGTGATTTATATAACATCTTGAGATTTATTACGGATATCTGATCATGTGGATTTGGGCAAACACTTGTTGTTTGTATTTTAGGTCGAGGGGAGGCTAAGGCATAGGAGGGGCATCGTGATGATGAAGGGTTTGAAGGATACTAGTTTGGAGGCCCCGATTTTTCTTTGTTACAGTTATGATTAAACTGTATACTTTATTTCCTCTTTATTATATTTCTCTTCCGTTGTATTATTTTGGGTATAGTCCATCTTCATATGGTTTATATTTGTAGTTTGGATCTTGTGTATTATGGCAATTATAGCCATGTGTTGTATAAACTCCTCATCGGAGTGTTGGGTAATATTATGTGGTGCGGTACTACAATTATATTACTGCTGGTTAATGTGGTTGTATCGCATGGTGGGTCCCAGTGTGGGGTCTACATCACTTTTGGGCTCCACATCACTGTAATGGCCTCCTTTTTCGGGGTGTTACAGCATTTGTAGGTGTTGGTGGGTCATTGTCGGAGGGAAAGGCGTCAGAGGTTGATGACTCTGGGCCTATAGGTATGGGACCTTGTACTTGTTCAGGAGCCTAAGTCCGCTGAGCAGGTTCGTCCCTCTGTTGAATATGAAGGACTAATTGTTAGGACTATGTCCTCGAATTCCACCCAAAGTGATACGAATTACGTAAGTAATACGTATAAAATACAACGGAAGTTTAACAAGTATAAAAGTATCACTTGAATATTACGAAAGGTGGCCGAAATTTGATGGTGTTCGGCCGTGATGTAGTATGATGTACGGGGTTTGATGTGTTTTTATCGAACTAGACCTATAACTCGATAAAAGGGTAATCTCTTCCCAAGACCTTTTGAGAATTGATCAAGTTAAAATCTCGAGACGCGTCGAAACAATAACTAAAGTTTGTTGAACTCGTTCAACGTATATTTCAAAGGAAATACAAGGTTTATTATGATTCAAGATATGTTACAAATACAACGAGCACTACTATATATAGTAGTTTCCAACCGAAAGAAAATACAACAAAACGAGAAAACGAAACTTCCTAGCAACATCCTAATCGGCCGAAAATATCAAGGGGATACCAAGCAATCTTGGATTTTATTGTTTGATTGAGACATGAAGAGATCTTGGTCTTTATTTCATGATGGTGACATGAAGGATCTTTGATGAAAGTCTTCACAAATCATCCTTCTTGCAAGCTTCCAATCGGCCGATCCTAATCAAGGAGTGAGGAGGATTTGGTGTAGATTTGATGAAGATATCTTCCTCCTTGGAATTACATGGGTGATAATGAAATGAGGGACAATGACATGAAGAAGAAAATCTTCACTCCATCTACAAGTTTCGGCCGTTTGTGTCATGGTGGGGAAGGAGGAAATCACTTCATTATTTTGTAAAGATATGAAGTCAAGATATGTCCCTTTCAAGCATGATATGGCCGATTTTTCATGCTTTCGGACCGATTCCGTTGTCGAATTCTACGTTACTCCGATTCCGATTAACAACGTAACTCCAATCCGTTTAACATTTTCTCCTAAGTATAACGATTCATGGCCATGCGAATTTGCATCATCATGGATGTCGATTTTTATTGGAGTTTCTTCGACTGGAATATTAGATATCGTATCATTCCCTCCGTCTTTGAAAGGAATTGACCTCAATTCCGCAATGCCATCGTCGTCAAGATAAGGTGAGAGATCACCTACGTTGAATGTCGCGTGTACTCCGTATTCGCCCGGAAGTTCGACTTTGTATGCGTTGTCGTTCACCTTTTCCACAATTTTGTACGGACCCTCGGCTCTCGGCATCAATTTGTTCTTCCGTTTGCTTGGGAATCTTTCTTTTCTCAAATGTATCCAAACTAAGTCGCCAACATCAAATAATCTCGCTTTTTTATTTTTGTTCGACTTCCGTTTGTACATTTCATTCACTTCTCCAATCCGTTCCCGTATCTTTTCATGTAACTTCATCATGGATTTGAGTTTTGCTTCGGCGTCCTTGTGAACCAATTCGTTGCTCGGCAAGGGAATCAAGTCCAAAGGCAAGTGCGGATTTAATCCGTATACCACTTCAAAAGGTGAATGGGCCGTGGCATAACCGGGTGATCGGTTGTATGCAAATTCCGCATGAGCAAGTTTAACGTCCCAATCCTTCTGTGTTTTGTTTACCAACCCTCGTAATAATGCTCCTAAGGTTCGATTAGTTACCTCGTCCGTCTGGCCTCATGGGTGATGTGAAGTCTTGAATAGGAGTTTAGTACCCACTTTCCTCCATAAAGTATTCCGTAGTAACTCAAATTTGGAATCTCGATCCGACACGATAGTTTTCGGAACTCCGTGTAAACGAACTACTTCCCGGAAGTACAAGTCCGCCACATTGCTTGCATCATCGGTTTTGTGGCATGCGATAAAGTGAGCCATTTTCGAAAAACGGTCGACGACCACCATGATCGAGTCTTTGCCTCGTTGAGTACGAGGTAAAGCCACAATAAAATCCATCGAGACATCCTCCCACGGTCGTAACGGTATTGGCAACGGCATGTATGTACTTGACTTGAACGAACTTTTCATCATGTGACAAGTTACGCATTTGCTCACGATTGTGCTTACGTCACCATACATCTTCGGCCAAAAGAAATGTTCTTTTAGCACCTCTACAGTCTTGGTCGAGCCGAAATGACCGGCTAGTCCTCCTCCGTGCGCCTCCCGAACCAGCAATTCCCGAATTGTATGTCTCGGCACACATAACTTATTTCCCTTGAAAAGAAAGCCATCCTGTAAAACAAATTCCTCGTACGGGGCCGTTTTACAATGGTTAAAAATTTCCCCGAAGTCCAAATCGTCGTTGTAATGATCTTTCAAAGTCTCGAACCCCAACAAACGAACATCTAGCATCGACAGTAAGGCATACCGTCTCGATAGCGCATCCGCCACTACATTACTCTTCCCGTCTTTGTACTTGGATGAAAAGTGAAAAGATTGTAAAAATTCCACCCATTTTGCATGTCTCGGGCTTAGCTTACTTTGTCCGTTGATGTATTTCAACGACTCGTGATCCGAATGCAGCACGAAATGTTTCGAACGTAGATAATGACTCCAATGATCGAGTGCTCTTACGATAGCATAGAACTCCTTGTCGTAAGTACAATAATTCACTCGGGCGCCACTTAATTTCTCCGAAAAATAAGCGATGGGACGGCCTCGTTGAATAAGCACTGCCCCGATTCCAACTCCGCTAGCGTCGCATTCCACCTCAAACGGTTGTGAAAAATCGGGTAACGTCAAAATCGGCGCTTCACATAATTTTCCCTTCAAATTTTCAAAAGCCTTTTGGGCCGCCTCGTTCCATGCAAAGGTTCCCTTTTTCAGACACTCCGTGATCGGACTGGATATAGTGCTAAAGTCCCGTATGAATCGTCGGTAAAAAGAACCGAGGCCATGAAATGACCGTACCTCCGTGATTGTTTTTGGGGTCGGCCACGACTTGATTGCCGCGATCTTCTCTTGGTCGACCGAAACTCCGTCTTTCGAAACAACATAGCCGAGAAAGACAAGACTCTCGACTAGGAAAGTACACTTCTCCCATTTTCCATAAAGTTTTCGTTCCCTTAGCGTCTCAAATACGTACCGCAAATGTTCGAGATGTTCCTCTACGGACCGACTGTAGATCAAAATGTCGTCTAAGTACACGACAACAAACTTTCCCAAGAAAGGTTTAAGAACCTCGTTCATCTACCTCTTTATAGTGGTCGGGGCGTTGGTGAGGCCGAATGGCATCACAACCCATTCGTAAAGTCCATTCTTTGTTTTAAACGCCGTTTTCCATTCGTCTCCCTCTCGCATGCGGATTTGATGGTATCCGCTCCGTAAATCAACTTTGGAAAATATAACCGAGCCATGTAACTCGTCCAGCATGTCGTCTAGTCTCGGGATGGGAAACCGATACTTGACGGTGATGTTATTCACGGCTCTCATCAATACACATTCGCCATGTTCCGTCCTTTTTTGGTACAAGTAGAACTGGAACCGCACACGGACTTAAACTTTCTCGGACATATCCGTGATTCATGAGTTCATCAATTTGTCGTTGTAGTTCTTTGGTTTCTTCGGGATTACAACGATACGCCGCTTTGTTTGGTAATGGAGTTCCCGGTATAATATCAATCTGGTGTTCAATCCCGCGGATAGGTGGTAATCCTACCGGCAAGTCTTCGGGAAATACGTCCGAAAACTCGTGTAATAGTGCGTCTATCTCTTCCTCATGTTGCGATTTGGTGGCAAGATTTCGGACCTCTTTGATCATCATCAAATAAACACGTTCGCCATCGTCAATGGCGTGTTCGACTTCTTTCTCGTTTGCAAACATCGTAAGTTTCGGTCCTTCGACTTTTTTCGAACTCATCGTCCGGATAGCTTGAGGTGACATAGGTTTAAGAACAATTTTTTTACCTTTGTCACGTAACTCATACTCATTACTCCTCCATCGATGTAGTACGTCCCGATCAAATAACCAAGGTCTTCCTAATAACACGTGACATGCGTCCATCGGTAGTACATCGCATGTAATATCATCGCCATACGAACCCATGGTGAGTCCGACCTTCACTTGCCTTGATACTTTCACCTTGTTTCCATCATCGAGCCAATGGAGTGCATACGGCTTAGGATGGGCCGTGGTGATCAAGCCGAGTTTTGAGACCATCTCGCTTGATGCCACGTTTGTACAACTTCCACCGTCAATGATCAAGCTACACCATTTCTCTCCGACACGACACTTCGTGTGGAAGATTTGGTCTCGTTGTTCTTCGTCACTTGGGGCGGCCTTCGTTTGTAACATGCGAAGGACGAGGTTCGTGTCATAGTTCGGGGCATCGTATGCCTCACATTCTTCTTCTTCTTCGTCAGCTTCTAAGTTAAAAACGTCTCCAACTCTTTCTTCTTCGGCTAGTAATTCTTCTCGGACGGCTATGGCTTCTCGTAACGTCACAATCCTCCGATTTGGACAAGCACTTTGATAGTGTCCAAATCCTTGACATTTGAAACACCGGACTTTAGATAGGCTTGTTTCCTTTGGTGTGATAGGAGTTTTTGGGATGGTAGTAACGGGTTGGCTTGTGGTGATAGGTTTTGGAAACGAGCTAGAACTCGCGCCAAAGTTGGTATTTCCGTATTTAGGTGGGAATTCGGGTTTAGAGATTTTTGTTTTGTTTTGATTTTCCAACTTTATGCAAAGTCCGCATAAGTATCAAAGTCGGAATAGGGGTAGAGTTCCACGGAATTAGCAATGTTTTTGTTCAAACCTCGTAGGAAACGGGACATCCGCAATTCTTCGCTTTCTTCAAGTTCTCCCATCAAGGATAAGTTTTCAAACTCCTCGATGTACTCCTCGACACTTAGTTTTCCTTGCGTGAGTTCAGAAATTTTTCGATACAAGCTTAACTTGTGTGTAGTCGGGACATATCTCTTTCGTAGTTTCTTTTTTAGAGAATCCCACGAACGTATCTTCTCTTTTCCGGCACGAACTCTTTGTGTCTTCATTCGCTCAAACCAAAGGGAAGCTCCCTTTCCAAGTTTGAGGATCGCATACTTGCAACGTACCTCGTCATTGAGATCCTTGAACTCGAACATTCGTTCAATTTTTCTTTCCCACTCCAAATAAACCTCGGGATCGGTGCCGCCTACGAACTCCGGGAGTTCGCTTGTCTTGTATTCATCAGCATGTCGTGGTGCATGCATGGTGTCGTATCCTCGTCGTGCTTGGATTCTGGGCTCCGGTAAGCCACGAAGAACGTCACGTAGTTGTGCCACTTCTTCATCGGTGAATGCCATCTTCTTGAGTAACGTCGAGAGCTGTGATACAAATGTCTCTGGTACCACTTATGATACGAATTACGTAAGTAATACGTATAAAATACAACGAAAGTTTAACAATTATAAAAGTATCACTTGAATATTACGAAAGGTGGCCGAAATTTGATGGTGTTCGGCCGTGATGTAGTATGATGTACGGGGTTTGATGTGTTTTTATCGAACTAGACCTATAACTCGATAAAAGGGTAATCTCTTCCCAAGACCTTTTGAGAATTGATCAAGTTAAAATCTCGAGACGCGTCGAAACAATAACTAAAGTTTGTTGAACTCGTTCAACGTATATTTCAAAGGAAATACAAGGTTTATTATGATTCAAGATATGTTACAAATACAACGAGCACTACTATATATAGTAGTTTCCAACCGAAAGAAAATACAACAAAACGAGAAAACGAAACTTCCTAGCAACATCCTAATCGGCCGAAAATATCAAGGGGATACCAAGCAATATTGGATCTTATTGTTTGATTGAGACATGAAGAGATCTTGGTCTTTATTTCATGATGGTGACATGAAGGATCTTTGATGAAAGTCTTCACAAATCATCCTTCTTGCAAGCTTCCAATCGGCCGATCCTAATCAAGGAGTGAGGAGGATTTGGTGTAGATTTGATGAAGATATCTTCCTCCTTGGAATTACATGGGTGATAATGAAATGAGGGACAATGACATGAAGAAGAAAATCTTCACTCCATCTACAAGTTTCGGCCGTTTGTGTCATGGTGGGGAAAGAGGAAATCACTTCATTATTTTGTAAAGATATGAAGTCAAGATATGTCCCTTTCAAGCATGATATGGCCGATTTTTCATGCTTTCGGACCGATTCCGTTGTCGAATTCTACGTTACTCCGATTCCGATTAACAACGTAACTCCAATCCGTTTAACATTTTCTCCTAAGTATAACGATGCATGGCCATGCGAATTTGCATCATCATGGATGTCGATTTTTATTGGAGTTTCTTCGACTGGAATATTAGATATCGTATCACAAAGGATGACAGAGTTGTGGTCAACCTCGAAGTGCAACATACTGGTCAAGTAACAGTCTCTATTGAATACCAAGATCAGATTCTTTCTCCTGTAAGTGAGCAGATAAATATCCTATGCTATTAATGGCAAAGAAGATCATAAGTCTTTGGCCAAAGCATTTAGAGCTAGTTGTATTTGGTAGACGAGAGCTCTGTGACCTAAATTTGAATTAACAGGTGCATAGAGTCAAGTAACAATTGGGGTTGACATTACCGTGACCCTAAGACTTGATTGGGACATATGATTGAAGGGTTTATACGTATACAATATTCAGAACATGATAGTTTTGGAATGATCCTATCATTCGTTCTTAGTTAGGTTACTGTGTAGGCCACGGGACTAGCTAGGTGGCGCTAAAACTCATTGGATCCTCCCAATGCTAATTGAGACGAACCTATAGAGTCGCGGCACAGGAATTGAATACGAATTATGATATGAATTCTCCGGGAGAGGCGGATACGTATCGTTCGGAGTGTATGTAAGAATATCGTAGCGGAAGTCTTTTTATGAGTATGGGTATTTTTGGATGTATTTTGTGGCAGTAATATCGAATATGACAACGAAAATTCGAACAAATGGAAAAATGGAAGTAATATCGGGAAAAAGTGATAATATCGATCAAGAAGACTTGAACGATCAAGAACAAGGGTTTATCGAATTAGACCTATAACTCGATAAGGTGATTTCTTCCCAAGACCTATTGAGAATCAATCGGATTAATACTCGAAAACGCGTCGAATAAAAATCAAGTTTCGATGAAAAGCATTCACCAAGAATAGAAAACACAATGTGTATTCTTATACTTCAACATTCATAATACTCTATCTCATTACAAGGCTAATCAACTCCTACTTATAGGAGGTGAAGTCTCCTACTACTAACGAAACAAACAAAAAAATAAAATAATTCAAAGATTATAAAATCTTTGAATAATCCAAATAAATCAACATAAAATACAAACAAGGAACATAAAATCACAAAATGGGGAAAACATAATCTCTAAAATAAGTAAAAAGGAAAAGAGAAGTCAAAAATACAAAAAAGTGTATAAAATAAGTGGTCGGCGGAGACTCGACCGTGTCCCGTGACACGGCCGCGGCGCGGCCGGCAAAGGCCGAGGACTCGACCGTGTCCGCTTGACACGGCCGCGCGCGCGACAACAACGCCTCGACGATGACTCGCACGGCGCGCGTGACAAGGACCGGCAGCGACTGACCGTGCGGCGTGACAAGGACGTTTAGCGGAGACTCGGCACGGCGCGGCGCGACAAGGAGCGGCGGCACTCGACTGCGGCGCGTGACAAGGACGTTTAACAGACTCGATCGTGTCCTCGGAACACGGTCGGGCGTCGGGCGATGGGTTCCGGTAGTTGTGGGCGAGTAGGACTCGACCGTGTCTCCGGCACGGCCGGGTTCGTACCGACATGACTGGGTCGCTCCGGACGAGCAAGACTCGACCGCTCCGGACGACACGGCCGAGTCCGGCAGTGCTCGACATATTCCGGCAGCGTGACTTTTCCTAGCAGTGGATATTTTTCGGTTGGACATTTTCCGGCAGTTGGACATTCTTTTTACGTCTTATGTCCGTTTTCGCCTAAAAGTGTCGTCGTATGTGCGGGACGTGTCGTAAGGCCATTTATGTCGATCCGTGCTTCGTTTTCTTTATTTGGACTACTCAATTTCGTATCATTCCTCCCCTTTAAAGCGATTCGTCTCGAATCCGCATTGATCTCATCTCCAAAGGGATAAAAGAAAGTCATCAAATGTATAATAAGCCCAAAAATATCAGACGTTCGAGTGTCGCGCAGAACTTTGAGGTGATAAACGAATGGATATTTCAAAGGGCAACCGACAAAATAACTATCATGATTAACATAAAAATGATAATTATTTTGCGAGGCAAAGCCTTTATCATTGTGGTTGAACTCACCGGATGCAATTTCAAGAATGAAGAAAATTGCCTCGTAATCGTCTTTCACATCAAAATATTGGAAAGGCTCGTCTTTAGGCTCGGTATCATAAACAGGAACCACTTTGGATAAATATAGCTGTTCTTCATCTTTATCAAAAATAGGTGACCCATCATAATCATGGATTTCGGGAAGTATGGTCGTGGGGATATGGATTATGGTGGATGACCGGTGGTCCATCGTGGCGGCGGTCGTGTGGCATGGTGGTTGTGAGACATGGGAAGTCGGATCTTGATCCGATCACTTCATTTCAGCGACAATCGTGGCCGCCAAAATCGGGAAGACGGCGGTGGCGGCACAGGTAAATTTTCGTCATCCCATTGACAAGAACTGTCAAAAACTCCATCAATGGTGGTAGCCAAGTGAGACCAGAAGAAATCAAATTCCTCCATTTTAGTTCCAGAATCGTTATGACTAGAGTCAAGAGATAGTTCTTCACAAGAACTCGTTGAATAAATCGCCCAAGGAGATGACCCTGGGCTCCGATACCACTTATGATACGAATTATCCCAGGAGAGGCGGATACGTATCGTTCGGAGTGTATGTAAGAATATCGTAGCGGAAGTCTTTTTACGAGTATGGGTGTTTTTGGATGTATTTTGTGGGAGTAATATCGAATATAACAACGAAAATTCGAAAAAATGAAAAAATGGAAGTAATATCGGGAAAAAGTGATAATATCGATCAAGAAGACTTGAACGATCAAGAACAAGGGTTTATCGAATTAGACCTATAACTCGATAAGGTGATTTCTTCCCAAGACCTATTGAGAATCAATCGGATTAATACTCGAAAACGCGTCGAATAAAAATCAAGTTTCGATGAAAAGCATTCACCAAGAATAGAAAACACAATGTGTATTCTTATACTTCAACATTCATAATACTCTATCTCATTACAAGGCTAATCAACTCCTACTTATAGGAGGTGAAGTCTCCTACTACTAAGGAAACAAACAAAAAAATAAAATAATTCAAAGATTATAAAATCTTTGAATAATCCAAATAAATCAACATAAAATACAAACAAGGAACATAAAATCACAAAATGGGGAAAACATAATCCCTAAAATAAGTAAAAAGGAAAAGAGAAGTCAAAAATACAAAAAAGTGTATAAAATAAGTGGGCTGTCGGCAGGACTCGACCGTGTCCCATGACACGGCCGCGGCGTGGTCGACAGGCGCCGATAGGGACTCGACCGTGTCCGCTTGACACGGTCGCGGCGTGACAGCAACGTCTGACAGTGACTCGGCACGGGCGCGGCGTGACAAGGACCGGCAGTGACTCGACCGTGCGGCATGACAAGGACGTTTGGCAGGACTCGGCACGGGCGCGGCGCGACAAGGACCGGCAGCGACTCGACCGTGCGGCGTGACAAGGACGTTTAACAGGACTCGATCATGTCCTGGAACACGGTCGGGCGTCAGGGCAGTGGGTTCCGATAGTTGTGGGCGAGTAGGACTCGACCGTGTCTCCTGGCACGGTCGGGTTCTACCGACAGCGACTGGGTCATTCCGGACGAGCAAGACTCGACCGTTACGGGACGACACTGCCGAGTCCGCCGGCAGCGTTGCTCGGCATTTTCCTAGCAGCGTGACTTTTTCCTACAGTGGATATTTTCCGGCGGTTGGACATTTTCCGGCAGTGGACATTCTTTTTACGTCTTATGTCCGTTTTCTCGCCTAAAAGTGTCGTCGTATGTGCAGGACGTGTCGTAAGGCCATTTATGTCGATCCGTGCTTCGTTTTCTTTATTTGGACTACTCAATTTCGTATCATTCCCTCCCCCTTTAAAGCGATTCGTCCTCGAATCGGCATTGATCTCATCTCCAAAGGGATAAAAGAAAGTCACCAAACAGATAATAAGCCCAAAAATATCGGACGTTCGAGTGTGGCGCAGAACTTTGAGGTGATAAACGAATGGATATTTCAAAGGGCAACCGACAAAATAACTATCATGATTAACATAAAAATGATAATTATTTTGCGAGGCAAAGCCTTTATCATCGTGGTTGAACTCACCGGATGCAATTTCAAGAATGAAGAAAATTGCCTCGTAATCGTCTTTCACATCAAAATATTGGAAAGGCTCGTCTTTAGGCTCGGTATCATAAACAGGAACCACTGGATAAATATAGCACTGTTCTTCATCTTTATCAAAAATAGGTGACCCATCATAATCATGGATTTCAGGAAGTATGGTCGTGGGGATATGGATTATGGTGGATGACTGGTGGTCCATCGTGGCGGCGGTCGTGTGGCATGGTGGTTGTGAGACATGGGAAGCTGGATCTTGATCCGGTACTGCTGTACTAGCGACAATCAGGGCTGCCAAAACTGGGGAAGACGGCGGTGGCGGCACAGGTAAATTTTCGTCATCCCATTGACAAGAACTGTCAAAAACTCCATCAATGGTGGTAGCCAAGTGAGACCAGAAGAAATCAAATTCCTCCATTTTAGTTCCAGAATCGTTATGACTAGAGTCAAGAGATAGTTCTTCACAAGAACTCGTTGAATAAATCGCCCAAGGAGATGACCCTGGGCTCCGATACCACTTATGATACGAATTATCCCGGGAGAGGCGGATACGTATCGTTCGGAGTGTATGTAAGAATATCGTAGCGGAAGTCTTTTTACGAGTATGGGTGTTTTTGGATGTATTTTGTGGGAGTAATATCGAATATGACAACGAAAATTCGAAAAAATGAAAAAATGGAAGTAATATCGGGAAAAAGTGATAATATCGATCAAGAAGACTTGAACGATCAAGAACAAGGGTTTATCGAATTAGACCTATAACTCGATAAGGTGATTTCTTCCCAAGACCTATTGAGAATCAATCGGATTAATACTCGAAAACGCGTCGAATAAAGATCAAGTTTCGATGAAAAGCATTCACCAAGAATAGAAAACACAATGTGTATTCTTATACTTCAACATTCATAATACTCTATCTCATTACAAGGCTAATCAACTCCTACTTATAGGAGGTGAAGTCTCCTACTACTAAGGAAACAAACAAAAAAATAAAATAATTCAAAGATTATAAAATCTTTGAATAATCCAAATAAATCAACATAAAATACAAACAAGGAACATAAAATCACAAAATGGGGAAAACATAATCCCTAAAATAAGTAAAAAGGAAAAGAGAAGTCAAAAATACAAAAAAGTGTATAAAATAAGTGGGTCAGCGAGACTCGACCGTGTCCCATGACACGGCCGCGGCGTGGTCGACAGGCGCCAGGGACTCGACCGTGTCCGCTGACATGGTCGCGGCGCGCGACAAAGAACGCCTCGACAGTGACTCGGCACGGGCGCGGCGTGACAAGGACCGGCAGTGACTCGACTGTGCGGCATGACAAGGACGTTTGGCAGGACTCGGCACGGGCGCGGCGCGACAAGGACCGGCAGCGACTCGACCGTGCGGCATGACAAGGACGTTTAACAGGACTCGATCGTGTCCTGGAACACGGTCGGGCGTCAGGGCAGTGGGTTCCGATAGTTGTGGGCGAGTAGGACTCGACCGTGTCTCCTGGCACGCTCGGGTTCGGCTGACAGCGACCTTGGCTGTTCCGGACGAGCAAGACTCGACCGTTCTGGACGACACGGTCGAGTCCGGCCAGCAGTGCTCGGCATTTTCCGGCAGGCGTGACTTTTCCTATAGTGGATATTTTCCGGCCGGTTGGACATTTTCCGGCAGGTTGGACATTCTTTTTACGTCTTATGTCCATTTTCTCGCCTAAAAGTGTCGTCGTATGTGCAGGACGTGTCGTAAGGCCATTTATGTCGATCCGTGCTTCGTTTTCTTTATTTGGACTACTCAATTTCGTATCATTCCCTCCCCCTTTAAAGCGATTCGTCCTCGAATCCGCATTGATCTCATCTCCAAAGGGATAAAAGAAAGTCACCAAACAGATAATAAGCCCAAAAATATCGGACGTTCGAGTGTGGCGCAGAACTTTGAGGTGATAAACGAATGGATATTTCAAAGGGCAACCGACAAAATAACTATCATGATTAACATAAAAATGATAATTATTTTGCGAGGCAAAGCCTTTATCATCGTGGTTGAACTCACCGGATGCAATTTCAAGAATGAAGAAAATTGCCTCGTAATCGTCTTTCACATCAAAATATTGGAAAGGCTCGTCTTTAGGCTCGGTATCATAAACAGGAACCACTGGATAAATATAGCACTGTTCTTCATCTTTATCAAAAATAGGTGACCCATCATAATCATGGATTTCAGGAAGTATGGTCGTGGGGATATGGATTATGGTGGATGACTGGTGGTCCATCGTGGCGGCGGTCGTGTGGCATGGTGGTTGTGAGACATGGGAAACTGGATCTTGATCCGTCTGCATTTAGCGACAATCGTGGTCACAAAATCGGGAAGACGGCGGTGGCGGCACAGGTAAATTTTCGTCATCCCATTGACAAGAACTGTCAAAAACTCCATCAATGGCGGTAGCCAAGTGAGACCAGAAGAAATCAAATTCCTCCATTTTAGTTCCAGAATCGTTATGGCTAGAGTCAAGAGATAGTTCTTCACAAGAACTCGTTGAATAAATCGCCCAAGGAGATGACCCTGGGCTCCGATACCACTTATGATACGAATTATCCCGGGAGAGGCGAATACGTATCGTTCGGAGTGTATGTAAGAATATCGTAGCGGAAGTCTTTTTACGAGTATGGGTGTTTTTGGATGTATTTTGTGGGTGTAATATCGAATATGACAACGAAAATTCGAACAAATGGAAAAATGGAAGTAATATCGGGAAAAAGTGATAATATCGATCAAGAAGACTTGAACGATCAAGAACAAGGGTTTATCGAATTAGACCTATAACTCGATAAGGTGATTTCTTCCCAAGACCTATTGAGAATCAATCGGATTAATACTCGAAAACGCGTCGAATAAAAATCAAGTTTCGATGAAAAGCATTCACCAAGAATAGAAAACACTATGTGTATTCTTATACTTCAACATTCATAATACTCTATCTCATTACAAGGCTAATCAACTCCTACTTATAGGAGGTGAAGTCTCCTACTACTAAGGAAACAAACAAAAAAAATAAAATAATTCAAGGATTATAAAATCTTTGAATAATCCAAACAAATCAACATAAAATACAAACAAGGAACATAAAATCACAAAATGGGGAAAACATAATCCCTAAAATAAGTAAAAAGGAAAAGAGAAGTCAAAAATACAAAAAAGTGTATAAAATAAGTGGGCTGTCGGCAGGACTCGACCGTGTCCCGTGACACGGCCGCGGCGTGGTCGACAGGCGCCGGTAGGGACTCGACCGTGTCCGCTTGACACGGTCGCGGCGCGACAGCAACGTCTGACAGTGACTCGGCACGGGCGCGGCGTGACAAGGACCGGCAGTGACTCGACCGTGCTGCGTGACAAGGACGTTTGGCAGGACTCGGCACGGGCGCGGCGCGACAAGGACCGGCAGCGACTCGACCGTGCGGCGTGACAAGGACGTTTAACAGGACTCGATCGTGTCCTGGAACACGGTCGGGCGTCAGGGCAGTGGGTTCCGATAGTTGTGGGCGAGTAGGACTCGACCGTGTCTCCTGGCACGCTCGGGTTCGGCTGACAGCGACCTTGGCTGTTCCGGACGAGCAAGACTCGACCGTTCTGGACGACACGGTCGAGTCCGGCCAGCAGTGCTCGGCATTTTCCGGCAGGCGTGACTTTTTCCGGCAGGCTGGATATTTTCCGGCCGGTTGGACATTTTCCGGCAGGTTGGACATTCTTTTTACGTCTTATGTCCATTTTCTCGCCTAAAAGTGTCGTCGTATGTGCAGGACGTGTCGTAAGGCCATTTATGTCGATCCGTGCTTCGTTTTCTTTATTTGGACTACTCAATTTCGTATCATTCCCTCCCCCTTTAAAGCGATTCGTCCTCGAATCCGCATTGATCTCATCTCCAAAGGGATAAAAGAAAGTCACCAAACAGATAATAAGCCCAAAAATATCGGACGTTCGAGTGTGGCGCAGAACTTTGAGGTGATAAACGAATGGATATTTCAAAGGGCAACCGACAAAATAACTATCATGATTAACATAAAAATGATAATTATTTTGCGAGGCAAAGCCTTTATCATCGTGGTTGAACTCACCGGATGCAATTTCAAGAATGAAGAAAATTGCCTCGTAATCGTCTTTCACATCAAAATATTGGAAAGGCTCGTCTTTAGGCTCGGTATCATAAACAGGAACCACTGGATAAATATAGCATCGTTCTTCATCTTTATCAAAAATAGGTGACCCATCATAATCATGGATTTCAGGAAGTATGGTCGTGGGGATATGGATTATGGTGGATGACTGGTGGTCCATCGTGGCGGCGGTCGTGTGGCATGGTGGTTGTGAGACATGGGAAACTGGATCTTGATCCAGATCGCTGCATTTAGCGACAATCGTGGCGCCAAAATCGGGAAGACGGCGGTGGCGGCACAGGTAAATTTTCGTCATCCCATTGACAAGAACTGTCAAAAACTCCATCAATGGCGGTAGCCAAGTGAGACCAGAAGAAATCAAATTCCTCCATTTTAGTTCCAGAATCGTTATGGCTAGAGTCAAGAGATAGTTCTTCACAAGAACTCGTTGAATAAATCGCCCAAGGAGATGACCCTGGGCTCCGATACCACTTATGATATGAATTATCCCGGGAGAGGCGAATACGTATCGTTCGGAGTGTATGTAAGAATATCGTAGCGGAAGTCTTTTTACGAGTATGGGTGTTTTTGGATGTATTTTGTGGGAGTAATATCGAATATGACAACGAAAATTCGAACAAATGGAAAAATGGAAGTAATATCGGGAAAAAGTGATAATATCGATCAAGAAGACTTGAACGATCAAGAACAAGGGTTTATCGAATTAGACCTATAACTCGATAAGGTGATTTCTTCCCAAGACCTATTGAGAATCAATCGGATTAATACTCGAAAACGCGTCGAATAAAAATCAAGTTTCGATGAAAAGCATTCACCAAGAATAGAAAACACTATGTGTATTCTTATACTTCAACATTCATAATACTCTATCTCATTACAAGGCTAATCAACTCCTACTTATAGGAGGTGAAGTCTCCTACTACTAAGGAAACAAACAAAAAAAATAAAATAATTCAAGGATTATAAAATCTTTGAATAATCCAAACAAATCAACATAAAATACAAACAAGGAACATAAAATCACAAAATGGGGAAAACATAATCCCTAAAATAAGTAAAAAGGAAAAGAGAAGTCAAAAATACAAAAAAGTATATAAAATAAGTGGGCTGTCGGCAGGACTCGACCGTGTCCCGTGACACGGCCGCGGCGTGGTCGATGTGCGCCGGTAGGACTCGGCCGTGTCCGCTGACACGGCCGCGCGCCGACAAAGAACGCCTCGACAGTGACTCGGCACGGGCGCGGCGTGACAAGGACCGGCAGTGACTCGACCGTGCTGCGTGACAAGGACGTTTGGCAGGACTCGGCACGGGCGCGGCGCGACAAGGACCGGCAGCGACTCGACCGTGCGGCGTGACAAGGACGTTTAACAAGACTCGATCGTGTCCTGGAACACGGTCGGGCGTCAGGGCAGTGGGTTCCGATAGTTGTGGGCGAGTAGGACTCGACCGTGTCTCCTGGCACGCTCGAGTTCGGCTGACAGCGACCTTGGCTGTTCCGGACGAGCAAGACTCGACCGTTCTGGACGACACGGTCGAGTCCGGCCGGCAGTGCTCGGCATTTTCCGGCAGGCGTGACTTTTTCCGGCAGGCTGGATATTTTCCGGCCGGTTGGACATTTTCCGGCAGGTTGGACATTCTTTTTACGTCTTATGTCCATTTTCTCGCCTAAAAGTGTCGTCGTATGTGCAGGACGTGTCGTAAGGCCATTTATGTCGATCCGTGCTTCGTTTTCTTTATTTGGACTACTCAATTTCGTATCATTCCCTCCCCCTTTAAAGCGATTCGTCCTCGAATCCGCATTGATCTCATCTCCAAAGGGATAAAAGAAAGTCACCAAACAGATAATAAGCCCAAAAATATCGGACGTTCGAGTGTGGCGCAGAACTTTGAGGTGATAAACGAATGGATATTTCAAAGGGCAACCGACAAAATAACTATCATGATTAACATAAAAATGATAATTATTTTGCGAGGCAAAGCCTTTATCATCGTGGTTGAACTCACCGGATGCAATTTCAAGAATGAAGAAAATTGCCTCGTAATCGTCTTTCACATCAAAATATTGGAAAGGCTCGTCTTTAGGCTCGGTATCATAAACAGGAACCACTGGATAAATATAGCACTGTTCTTCATCTTTATCAAAAATAGGTGACCCATCATAATCATGGATTTCAGGAAGTATGGTCGTGGGGATATGGATTATGGTGGATGACTGGTGGTCCATCGTGGCGGCGGTCGTGTGGCATGGTGGTTGTGAGACATGGGAAGCTGGATCTTGATCCAGATCGCTGCATTAGCGACAATCGTGGCCGCCAAAATCGGGAAGACGGCGGTGGCGGCACAGGTAAATTTTCGTCATCCCATTGACAAGAACTGTCAAAAACTCCATCAATGGCGGTAGCCAAGTGAGACCAGAAGAAATCAAATTCCTCCATTTTAGTTCCAGAATCGTTATGGCTAGAGTCAAGAGATAGTTCTTCACAAGAACTCGTTGAATAAATCGCCCAAGGAGATGACCCTGGGCTCCGATACCACTTATGATACGAATTATCCCGGGAGAGGCGAATACGTATCGTTCGGAGTGTATGTAAGAATATCGTAGCGGAAGTATTTTTACGAGTATGGGTGTTTTTGGATGTATTTTGTGGGAGTAATATCGAATATGACAACGAAAATTCGAACAAATGGAATAATGGAAGTAATATCGGGAAAAAGTGATAATATCGATCAAGAAGACTTGAACGATCAAGAACAAGGGTTTATCGAATTAGACCTATAACTCGATAAGGTGATTTCTTCCCAAGACCTATTGAGAATCAATCGGATTAATACTCGAAAACGCGTCGAATAAAAATCAAGTTTCGATGAAAAGCATTCACCAAGAATAGAAAACACTATGTGTATTCTTATACTTCAACATTCATAATACTCTATCTCATTACAAGGCTAATCAACTCCTACTTATAGGAGGTGAAGTCTCCTACTACTAAGGAAACAAACAAAAAAAATAAAATAATTCAAAGATTATAAAATCTTTGAATAATCCAAACAAATCAACATAAAATACAAACAAGGAACATAAAATCACAAAATGGGGAAAACATAATCCCTAAAATAAGTAAAAAGGAAAAGAGAAGTCAAAAATACAAAAAGTGTATAAAATAAGTGGGTCATCGCGGGACTCGACCGTGTCCCGTGACACGGCCGCGGCGTGGTCGACAGCGCCAGTAGGACTCGGCCGTGTCCGCTTGACACGGCCGCGCGCGCCGACAAAGAACGCCTCGATGATGACTCGGCACGGGCGCGGCGTGACAAGGACCGGCAGCGACTGACCGTCTTCGCGTGACAAGGACGTTTGGCAGGACTCGGCACGGGCGCGGCGCGACAAGGACCGGCAGCGACTCGACCGTGCGGCGTGACAAGGACGTTTAACAGGACTCGATCGTGTCCTGGAACACGGTCGGGCGTCAGGGCAGTGGGTTCCGATAGTTGTGGGCGAGTAGGACTCGACCGTGTCTCCTGGCACGGTCGGGTTCGGCTGACAGCGACCTTGGCTGTTCCGGACGAGCAAGACTCGACCGTTCTGGACGACACGGTCGAGTCCGGCCGGCAGTGCTCGGTATTTTCCGACAGGCGTGACTTTTTCCGGCAGGCTGGATATTTTCCGGCCGGTTGGACATTTTCCGGCAGGTTGGACATTCTTTTTACGTCTTATGTCCGTTTTCTCGCCTAAAAGTGTCGCCGTATGTGCAGGACGTGTCGTAAGGCCATTTATGTCGATCCGTACTTCGTTTTCTTTATTTGGACTACTCAATTTCGTATCAGATTATATTTAGCATATTCCCCTTACCGAGTAATTAATTTATTCATATTATTTCTTAGAGAATTTATTTTTAATATAATGAATGAATTGGATTAATTAATTGTACTGATGTTGAAATGTACCGAGGTTTATCTATATGACTAGATACACGATGGTTTGTTTCACGGACCGAAGTGAACCATCCTTAATAATTTCATGTAGCCCCCTTCCCCCTCCCCTCATTTGTCACTTGATGACTTATTTATCTCATTTTGCCATGGCATGAGATATGATGAAGGTAAGATGTGATAATGTGGGATATTTAATTATACACTTGGTGTATAATTAATGTTATGGTTTTGGCATGAGGTCTCGAGTGAGTTGTTTTGTTGTTATCAAACAACTTCATCCTCCTCCACATTATGAGCATGAGCCGTGAGGTTAAGGAAGGGAGAGAAATTTTTTCAAGTTTCATACACTTGTATTTTAAGTATATTTTGAGAGGAAAAATATTATTTATAAAATATTAGTGTGTTTATATAATTAATACAAGTTAATTCTATCAACATCTAGCCGTATACTTAGAGTATAAGTTGATAAAAAATATTTTCCGATCATCTTCCGACGCGTGATGCGTAGAGGCACGGTGGTTTCTATGCACGTGGAATTTTCTGAAGCTTGGTCGGTTTATTCAAAGACTTCAAGGGTATGATTTCTATTTCATGCCTTGTTTTTATTTATTATATATTCGATATACGATGCTTGATCGATCCTCTTAGGAGTTCGGTTTCTATTCAGTTAGACCGGTTTTATTTTTCCGCTGCGTAACTCGATTTTAATCACCAAATCTCAATACTGATATTGGAGCGATGTCTATGCGATCGTATATATGATATTTGTATTTGGAATGCTTGATTGAATATTTTTATGATTTAGAATCATAATTGATTTATCGTTGATGCTTAATTGTTCGTACAAAAATTTATTTATCATGATTTTATGTTACAATATAAATCTATTTTTCTTTTGAAGAACTGATTTATATGTGTAATATTTAAATAAGAAAAATATTATTTTTAGATTCGGGACAAAGACGAACAGGAAAGATGACCGAATCGAAGCCGGAGAGTCATCAAATGGCTGCCATTGTAGTCGGCAAGCAGATCGCTAACCTCGACAGGCGGTGGCGGAGTGCTATCTGCACTCAGCAGGCAGCTGGTGAGAGGAACTGATCCTCTCGCCAAGGCCTGGCTGTGAAGCCGGGCTGTGGGCTGGGCCCAAGCCGATTCATTTTCTGGTTCCGTTGTTACTTTGAGTCTGGTAAATTAATTTCCTTCATATTAAATTAGATTTGATTTGACTAAAATATAATATGCTACTTTGATTTTCTAAGGGAACTAATTTAATGAAATATTTATTTTCGTCCGAAACAAGTTCAAATTAACGATTGTGTGAATTAATTGGATTAATTCTTATGAATGAATTAATTTTATATTGATTGGATTAATATTTAGATTAATTATATATGCCATTTATTGTGATTATTGCATTATTATTGGAATGGTGATGTAGTTCATGGACCTAGTTTTGGAATCTTTATTCGATGGGATTGTAAAGGTCGTTTTGAGCCAATTTATTTCTTTTAGTAAATTTGTATAGAATGAGCTTCCATGAAAACAAAGATTCGAGACTTGTAATTTGACTACTTGTATTTTTCTTTTTTTGTGTCGATGATGACTCGATACTTAGGAATGGTCCATGTTGTATGACTACCAAACAAACCGACAAACCACACTTATAAACGGATTAATGTGCCAAGTGTAACCTATACTTTCACTTACAAACACTAAGTTATAAGGGTTACGAGGTTTCCTACCCTCCGTCAAACTCATGCAAAATTGAAATCTAAACCGAAATATTATTCTTCCGAGTATGTCGGGGTAATATTTTTTGGGAAGGTTGATAAATTTCTAGAGTACATTAGATGCGTTCGGTTGCGAAAATCAATCCCCTAGAAACCGTATGGGTTTTCGGGCGAGATTTAATTGTCAGAATGATAGGAGTTGATAGTTTAAACCTAGATAGTTCAGCGAGCCATATATACCATATGGGTTGAGGGCAATTGAACTAAGGGTAAAAGAAGATCGAATCATACATTAGGTGGATTGGTGTTAGACACCAATTTATAAGAATGATAGACTAGAAACCGAATGGGTTGCCATCTATTAAACTTTATAAGGAACTTGATCACCACTATGAAGTCAACCATGACTTTCGGTCCACATGGGAGTGTGTAATGCCGATAAAATAGTGAGAGTCGAGTTATGAATAAAGAAAGTGCTTAAATTCTTTACTCGGTCATAATTAAACAATCACTAATGTAGCTAAAATTATTCTCTGCAGTTAACAACTATCTCAAAATGACATTAAACCCACACACAATTTTACTTGAAAAGAACACTCTTACTGGACCCCAACTTTATGGACTGGCTCCAGAATCTGAGGATAGTCCTCAGTATTGAGATGCTGGGACATGTCTTGGAGGCGGACATCCCACTGGCTCTTGGAAGGACCAGGGCTAGTCAGGAAGATGTTGATGCCCATGATAAATAGGTTAAAGATGATGCAAGGGGCCGAGGTTTCATGATGGCCTACATGAACAATGAGCGTCAAAAAACACATGAGAACATGCCCTCTTCGGCGGTGATTTTGGCACATCTTATTGAACTCTACGGGGAGCACAGTTGAAATACTCGGTATGAGATATTTAAGCATATGTTTGGTGCTTGGATGAAGGAGGTCAGAAAGTTGGGAATTACTTACTCAAAATGATATCTATGATCGAGAGATTGGAGGTTCTTTATTTTAGGATGCATGCTTCTCTCTAGACCGATCTTATCCTACAGTCACTTCCTGACTCCTTCTCTCAATTTTTAATGAACATCAATTGCAACGAGACTGCTTGTAACCTGGCTGGGTTGATGAATAAACTGAGTACAGTATAGTCTTAAATGAAGACTAGGCCGAAGGAGGCGGCTCTTGTAATTTCTTCTGGGCCTTGGAGGTCCATGAACAATCAGAAGAAGGGCAAGATGCAGTTTAAACCCAAAGAGGAGGTAAGGCCCCAATGTTTCCAAAGAGTAAGGTGTCCAACAAGATAGATGTTAGGCCAATGGAGGAGGCACTATCCTAAACATGTTCGCAATGCACCTTCAGGTACAGAACTACTAGCTCTGGAAACGAATTACTCTATAACAATTTATTCTACTTCATGGATACTTGATTCTGTAGCAAGTTCTCATATATGTACAATGAATTAGGATTTAGAACAAAGTAGGAAGCTTGGAGCTGAAAAAGTGATGGTGGCAGTCGGCAGCGGGCATAGTTTCATGGCTACTAATTTCGGATCACTTA
>JAWKAU010000660.1:0-46000 GCA_033398695.1 Orobanche coerulescens
AATTACCCAAAACTTTGGGAAATTACGAAAATGGCCCAAAACGTCCGAAAATCACGATACAAGATCGAAACCCCAAACCAAAGCTCGCAACATGAATAATAACATTAAATGAACTTACGAGAAACTCGAAACAACAGTTTCGGACGAGATTCGCAAGAATCGAACTCAAGTGCGGAACAGTCGTTAAAAAGCTCAGAACTCAACAAAACGATACCGAAACGAACTCGGATGACAAAAAGTGCAGAATTAATCATTCTCGAAATGACGAAACATTCATGAGCGAGTCGTCAAAACGGACTCCGGTCGAAAAAAGAAATTTACCGAAAAAACGAAAATTGCGGATATTACACACATCACGTAAAACAAGCACACAACAATAATCTATTATCAATCCAAACAAAATTAAGCATCGCAACCCCCTTTCAAAGGAGTAACAACTAACATCATATCATGTCAAAACCGCAATACATTGAAATGAAACCATACACGTACACACGCATTATTAAGCACCACATAAAATCCAAACATATCCAAAGGATCCACGTAGTCACTTACGACCCACACAATTACAAAACACGTGTGTTTTGAAAGAGAGCCTTTAGCCGTATCTTTTGAAAATAATTTTCAAATGACCAAACAAACACATTTAGACGATCACCAATTATCATATCCACAAAACAAGAATTATATGGACAAGGTACTTGCCTCGATACCACGAGCACGGAACCGCGAACGGACACGGCTCAACCGGGAAGCTTCGGAACGCCCGATGCTAACGAAAAGGAAGACGACAACGAACGGAAGGGTTCAACACGGTTTCTTCGCAAGAAACTCAACCCTAACATCATATAATCCATGAATCAACAATCATACGAGGGAGGATAATCGTAGAACGCCCGAAAACCCCTCTAAGACATTTTACCGGACACCTTCAAGGCGTCGGTCAAGAACTCGACCCAAATGACGAATCGATACGATCCAACCATGGAATAACAAGGGAAATGATATAATACATCTAAATAATCATCAATCCATCATAATCCTAAGTTAAATCGGATTAAACGGATGAAAACAACCAAAACACCCAAATTCCCCAAAACTAGATTTCTAGGAAATCTGACCTGATTCGGTAGATCGGAGGGTGTTATAGGATGGATGATTGATGATATGAACTCCAAAACTTCATGGATTGATTGTCCAACAACATCTCTCCATGATTAACCAAGCTCCAGCCGCGGAAGGGAAGAAAACGAATGAGAAATGGCTGAAGAAAAATGTCTGCTGGCCTTAAATAGTAAAATTACGGCCGAGTTACTTACGTAATCGCCAAGGGCTTACGACGTAATCGCATTACGTGCGTAATCGCCGAGCGCTACCGCACGTAACTCGCCGCCCGGCCTCGCCTGCATCGCCCGGCCATGACTCGGCCGGGGCCAACCCCGACGGCCCGAACGACCCCGAAACCCAAACCTGAATACGAATCAAAGATATGGTTACGAAGTACTCGCAAAGACGAATTCGAGCACTAAGAGAACACACAATTCCGACCACCAGAAGGCTCGAAATTTGACAACAGAAAGTAATTACCCCAAACTTTGGGAAATTACGAAAATGGCCCAAAACGTCCAAAATACACGACACATGATCGAAACACCAAACCGAAGTTCACAACACGTCTAACAAAGTTAAACGGACTTATGAGAAACTCGAAACAGTAGTTTCGAACGAGATTCGCAAGAATCGAACTCAAGTGCGGAAAAGTCGCTAAAAAGCACGGAACTCAACAAAACGACACCGAAACGAACTCGGATGTCAAAAAGTGTAGAATTAATCATTCTCAGAATGACGAAACGGTAATGAGCGAGTCGTCAAAATGGACTTCCACCGAAAAAAGAAATTATCGGAAATCGAAATTACGGGTATTACAAGTATCAGTGAAAAATGCTTATCAAGTATTGGGGGTGTAATATCCGCATTTTTCTTTCCCTTGTATTTTTATTTTTCGGCGTATTTCCCGATAGTAGTGACCCTCGTGTATCTTTCAGTGTATCTTTCCTATTATCTATGGATTTTATTCCCATTATTGTCTTGCGGAACCGCCTGCCTGGGTTGCCGTGGATCCATTCTACATTATGATGCCTGTTGAGATGTTCCGTTTGATGTTTCGTTCACATTCCGGTGTTTTTGGACCGTTCATATTTCGTACCTAGCGCACGCTACTCTTTCGCATAGCGCACGCTAGTGGTTCTTTAGTAGCGCACGCCACGCTTGTTCCAGAGCGCGCTAGCGAGTAGCCCCGGGAGTGGCAAAGTGTTGTTTTTCCAAATTTCTCGACCACAGATTAGCGTACGCTACATATGCTGGCGCACGCTAATGTCGAGAGGCTAGCGCACGCCGATGATGCCCGTAGCGTGCGCTTAGCGTGAGTGTCCAAGATCGATGCTTTACTACCAACCCGGCCAGTGCCGCTTAGCGCACGCTATGCTTGTATGGTAGCGCATGCTAACGGATCAGTTAGCGCACGCTACGCTTGTATGGTAGCGCACGCTAACGTATCAGGTAGGTTCTGGGCAGTTGCCACTAGACTCGGCTGATGTCCAGGTAGCGCACGCTATTGGTCGATAGCGCGCGCTACCGAGAGGTTATTAGCGCACGCTACGTTTCGAGTAGCGCACGCTAACGGCCAAAAAGTCTGGCTACTGGACTGGATGCTAACTAGTTTGGCCTGTAATTTTTCCCCGTTAGCGCACGCTAACCTTAAGGATTAGCGCACGCTAACACTCCCTGGCTATATAAACCAGGGAGTTGACCGAGATAGTCACAAATTCTCATTTCTCTCCTTCTTCCGCAGCCGAGCGACTCCAGAGGCGATTTGAGGCGATTTTCTTCTTCCAATCACTTCAGAGATTCTTTTGCTTGAATTCTTGGTGTAGATTAACATCATCCACTTGTGTTTCTCATCCTAAATCCAAGGTAATCTCTTAGAACCCTACTTTTGGATAATTTGGGGGTTTTGGGATTTTCTTCCGATCCGTTTTGTTTTGTCAATGGATTCATGATGAATATGATTAATCTTGTTGGCATTCTTAGTTTCCCTACGGATTCATGGTATATTTCGTGATTTTTACGGAATCGAGAGGGTTTGGTTGTGGTCCGCCCTCGTTGTTGTTTATATACGAATATACATGAATCGTAGGCGGGTTTTCGGGTGTATTCCAATTCCGTATTCGTTTAGAAATGGTTATAATTGTATTCTTCGAATCGTTAGGTTCGGTTTCATTGGTTCCTAGCGTTCGTCGGTGACTTTCCTTTCGTTCTTCGCGTCGTCATTAATTCAAAGCAAGTATTTTTGGAAACCTTTATGCTTAACATGAAATGGTAATGTATATTGTGTGTGCTTGAATCACCCACAGGAGGGTCCGACGGCCTCGGGGAATCTATGACTTCACTGGATTCATGAGTTTGTTTCGCTAGCCACCTGGAGGGTCCTTAGAGGCCTCGGGTGGGATTCGTGGCTTCGTCCGGTCTAGGCGATGCTCGTGCGTGATTTGTTTTATGAAATGGCCAGCTGGGAGGGTCCTTAGAGGCCTTGGGTGGGATTCGTGGCTTCCGCCCTAGGCAAATTGTTTGACTGTTGTTTCCGGAAAAGACATGTCTGGTTTTGACTTTTGAAAATGATATTGGTGCATGTACTATGAAATGTGTAAGGGATTGGTTTGCCTTGACTACTTGTACTAGCGTAATTGCTAACCCCTTTGGGGACCCGTTTTGGGGAAATTCTTGTTATGGATTTCAGGTCATAATTATCCGGACGAGCGAGCACCGGGACAGTACGAGGATGTTGGCCAAAGCCGTTGACATGTGCATTTGGGTCGTCCTATTTCCTTTGTCTAATTCGATATGGTTGTTTCCTATATTTCTAAACTTATAGATTGTACTCGCGAGTACGTAGGCTTTTCCGTTCTGGTTGTGTTTGGACTTCGTTGGAGTTACCATATTTGTCGGTTGATGTTATTATGCCGGTTGTACTGGACGTGTTGTTTTATGTTCTTGTTGTTAATAATATTGTCTCCTTGCTAACCGAGACGGTTAGTCGAGAGGTGTTCTCTTGTGTTAGCCTGGTGGATTCCATGTAGGGGTCCACGGCGCTGTAATACACCTCGAATATCTTGGGGGTGTTACAGAAATGGTATCGGAGCTCTAGGTTTATGGATACCTAGGCTTGTTGGTCATTTGGGTCTAGTCGTGTTTTGTTTTGCACATTGTCACGCCGCCGCCAAAGATCCCGTACTTCCAAAGGCTCGTAAGTTTTCCTATTCGGCTCTTTTGTTTCTTGCATTGTATTTCTACTTCAATCGTAATTGCTTTTCCCCTTACTCATTCATCGATATACTTCGTTATCTCTCAACATCGTATGGATGCCGAGGAAACCGTGGTCGTGGTCGTGGTCGTGGTCGTGGCGCGGCCGAGGACGTGGGGCAAATGGGGCGGCCACGCCGCATTCTTCGAGCCGGCGATCGGTGACCGCCACGGTCATGCTTCTTCTCAGAGCGCGCCGATCTTGGTATTGCGGCCGTTATGCAAGAAATGGTTAACCAGATGGCGCTATAGCTCAAGTGGTCCGTAACCCCGATCGTGCCCACGCTAATCGGGCGAGCGGATCGCCGGCTTCAGGATGTCATCAAGATGCATCCTCCTCGCCTCGGGAGCTTCGGACCCGATCGGCTGGGAAGGGTGGACCAAGGAGATATCCAAAGTCTTCACTGCTACCAATTGTCCCGAGGACCGTAAGGTCCCTATTGCTCAATACTTTCTCACGGGAGATGCTACAGATTGGTGGGAGGCCGTTAGTCCCAAAGATCATGTTGCTTTGTGGGCCGAGTTTTAGGAGTTGATGGAAACCGAGTATTGTCCGTGGCCGGTCAGACAGGCTCGAGTGCATGCTTTCTACGATGCCCAACCTCGGGATATTCCCGTATCCCAAGCCATTGCTGATTTCAATAAAGAGTCAAGTTATGTGAAGACAAGTTGTCGCCGAGAGCGACAAAATTTTCCATTTTTCCAGAGAATGAAACCGCCATTCGGGACTATATGTCCGGACTTGTATGTACTACCTCGAAGGATTATCGAGTCGAGCTCTTGCCTACGACATGTCGGTGACAAAGGCGGCGGTTCGGGAGAGTAAGAAGCATAAATCCACGGAAATTTTTCGGTCACAGAGGTGGAGGCCACAGGTCTCGACTGTGAATATTACCGGAGGTAATTCGCCTGCTTTCTCTGGGGGCTATCGGCACGCGGTGCCTCCGTCGGGATGCCAAATGCTTTAATCTGCGGCGAGCCGGCCATCGAACCGGAGTGTCCTCGTCCACCTCTAACTTGTCACACTTGTGGTCACGGGCCACAAGGCCTTCTTTGTGAGCGGGTAAGAAAGCTTCCCGGTGCTCGGGCTTCTTTCCAAAGACCTTTGGAGCCAAGTGTGAATCGTGGTTCTTTTGCTTCGCCGCCACCTCCGAGTGCCTGGCCGAGGTAGGGGTCGGGTCGACCGCTAGAGGAGGAGCTTCCAGGTCGGCTCGCCACCCGCGTATCTACGAGATGAGGAGGGCCGATGACCCAAGAACTCGTGGCGGCAGTGCACCGTTCATATTCATTCTCATCCCGTCGGTGTTTTTCGATTCTCGTGCTACACATCTGCTCATATCGCCGGGTGTGTGCGCCGCTTGAGTCTCGATCGCTTATCGCCTTGCGAGTCTTTCATCGTTAAACTTCCTAGCGGTGACAGGATCGTTGGCGATCGAGAGGTCCGAGACTGTTCTGTGTTTATTTGTGAGAGAGCCTGGCTCTCTAATCTTATCGTTGTTGATATTGAGGGTGAGGATCTAATCCTCGGGGATGATTGGCTCGAGCGGCATGGCGCAATCATGAACTACCGCACGAGAATCATCACTATGTTAGCCGAGGATGGCACCGAGCACCTGCTCGCGGGGCGAAAGAGGGGAAACCAGAAGTTCGTTATTAATGCCTTGAAGGCGATGAGTCTCCTGCGAAAGGGGTGTACTGGTTATTGGTGCTATGCCTTAAAGACGGAAAATGGTGGAGTCGAGCTTCCGTCGATTCCAGTCGTTAATGAGTTTCCTGATGTTTTTCCTGACGAGTTACCGGGATTGCCACCGGATCGTGAGGTCGAGTTTGCTATAGAGTTAGAGCCGGGCGCGGCTCCTGTTTCGAAGGCGCCGTATTGCATGGCACCTTCAGAGATGTCAGAGTTGAAGAAGCAGTTGAGTGAGCTTCTTGAATCGGGGTATGTTCGACCGAGCGCCTTGCCTTGGGGCGCGCCGGTCCTGTTTGTGCGGAAGAAGGATGGTTCACTACGTTTGTGTATCGACTATTGCGAACTAAACAAGGTAACCATCAAGAACAAGTATCCTTTGCCGAGGATTGATGATTTGTTCGATCGCCACAGGAGTCATGTATTCTCGAAGATTGATTTGAAATCGGGTACTATCACCGGGTGAGAGAGTTCAACGTGTCGAAAACAGCCTTTTCTGACGAGATACGGACATTATGAATTCGTAGTTATGCCTTTCGGGTTAACTAATGCGCCGCGGTGTTCATGCATTGATGAACAAAGTCTTTATCGAATATTTGGATAAGTGTGTCGTCTTCATTGACGATATTCTTATCTATTCGAGGAATGAGGAAGAGCATGCCCATCATTTGCGGATAGTGTTAGACATTTTGAGGACCGAGCAATTCTATGCGAAGTTCTCGAAATGTGAGTTCGGGCCAAGGAAGTGATGTTTTTGGGTCACGTGATTTGATCGAAGGGGTTCGTGTGGACCCGCAAAAATTGAGGCAGATTGGATTGGGCATCGCCCACAAATGTGAAGGAGGTCCGTAGTTTCTTGGGCTTGGTGGCTACTACCGTAGGTTCTTCGAGGTTTCTCAAAACTAGCTCGGCCACTTACTCGCTTGCTCCATAACCGGAAGTTCATCCGGACCGATGAGAGGCGCCGAGTTTCGAGGAGCTGAAGAAGCGTTGACTTCAGCCCCGGTCTTGGCGTTGCCACGTGGCAACGAGGGATTCGCGTTTATAGCGATGCTTGGTCGTGGTCTTGGGTGCGTATTAATGCGGACGGCAAGACCATTGCCTATGCGTCGAGACGATTAAGGCCGTATGAACTTAACTACCCTACTCACGATTTGGAGTTAGCGGCGGTAGTCTTTGCACTCAAGATTTGGCGTCACTATCTTCTCGGCTCTACATGTCGATTTTTACCGATCATAAAAGTCTGAAATACATATTTACTCATGGGAGTTGAATATGAGGCAGAGGAGGTGGTTAGAGCTGATTAAAGATTATGACCTTGAAATTCTTTATCATCCGGGCAAGGCGAACGTCGTGGCCGACGCCTTGAGTCGGAAACCGATTGCGTTGCGAACGCTTGAGGTCCTTACGCCTCAGTCTGAGCTTCGGCGGGCTTTGATCGGGTTAGATGTTGAGGTTTTGTTGCTCGGAGTCAGTCGGGCAACTTTGTGCTTTAGAGATTTCGTCGTCCTTGATCGATGAAATTAAGCTGAAACAATCAGAGGACCCGATGATTACTCAAATCCGAGAGAACGTCCTTAAAGGAAAGTCTCCTGGATTTGTGATTCACGAAGATGGTGTTTTGAGATTCCAGAGTCGGCTTTGTGTGCCGAACGATCCAGAGTTACGACAGAGTATTTTGCGTGAGGCCCATTCCACACCTTATTCCGTTCATCCTGGTTCGAGTAAGATGTACAAGGACCTGAGGAGGAACTTCTGGTGGAATGATATGAAGGAGGAGGTCGCACAGTTTGTAGCGAGATGTTTGACGTGCCAGCAGGTCAAAATCGAGCATCAACGACCGGCTGGGTTATTGCAGTCACTTCCCGTTCCGGAATGGAAATGGGAAGACTTATCGATGGATTTCGTTACGAGTTTGCCAAGATCGAGGTCGGGCATGAACATGGTATGGGTGATTGTTGATCGTCTGACCAAGTCGGCACATTTTCTGGGCATCAAGGACACTTGGGGCCCGGAGAAGTTAGCTCGTGTGTTTATCGCGCAGATTGTGAGACTTCACGGTACTCCGAAGTCTATTGTTTCGGATCGTGATGGCCGTTTCGTATCGCACTTTTGGCAGGCGGTGCATAAGGCGTTAGGTACCCGTTTGCATTTGAGTACCTCTTTTCATCCCCAAATGATGGATACTGAACGCACCATCCGGACATTCGAGGACATGTTGCGTGCTTGTGCCCTCTATCGAGTAGCGACTGGGAGGAGCATTTGCCATTGATCGAATTCACGTACAACAATAGTTGGCACGCGTCGATTCGGATGGCACCGTATGAGGCACTTTATGGGCGGCGATGTCGATCGCCGATTTGTTGGAATGAGGCGTCCGATTTGGTCGGGACCGAACCGGATGTCGTTTTAGAGACGAGACGGAAGATAGGATTAATTCGAGAACGGATGTTGATCGCCCAGAGTCGATGAAGTCATATGCCGATGTTCGCTGCCGACCTTTAGAATTCGAGGGGGACCACGTTTTGTCAAGGTGTCGCCGACGAAGGGAATTTTCCGTTTCGGGAAAAAGGGGAAGTTGAGTCCGAGATTTATTGGACCTTCGAGATTCTCGAGCGAGTCGGTGGGTTGGCATACCGCTTGGCGTTGCCCCGCCCCGAGTCATGTTCATAGCGTTTTCATGTTTCCCAGCTGAGGAAATACGTCCCGGACCCTAGTCACATCATCGATTATGATGAGATTGACGTCGCTGAGGATATTACTTTTGAGGAGCGCCCTTTGAAGATTTTGGAACATCGGGAGAAACGACTGACGCATAAGACCATCCCTTTGGTCAAGGTGCAGTGGTCGAGACACGGTGTCGAGGAGGCAACGTGGGAGACCGAGGATAGCATGCGTGCTAGGTACCCGGAGTTGTTTGTTTCTTAAGTTTCGGGACGAAACTTGTTTTTAGAGGGGTAGAATGTAATATCCGCATTTTTCTTTCCCTTGTATTTTTCTTTTTCGTAGTGACCCTCGTGTATCTTTCAGTGTATCTTTCCTATTATCTATGGATTTTATTCCCATTATTGTCTTGCGGAACCGCCGTTTCGGGGTTGCCGTGGATCCATTCTACATTATGATGCCTGTTGAGATGTTCCGTTTGATGTTTCGTTCACATTCCGGTGTTTTTGGACCGTTCATATTTCGTACCTAGCGCATGCTACTCTTTCTGCATAGCGCACGCTAGGGTTCCCTTAGTAGCGCACGCTACGTTTGTTCCGTAGCGCTGGCGAGTAGCCCCGGGAGTGGCGGTGTTGTTTTCGGCCTTACGGACTGCGTATTAGCGTCGCTACATATCTAGCGCACGCTAATGTCGAGAGGCTAGCGCACGCCGATGATGCCGTAGCGTGCACTAGCGTGAGTGTCCAAGATCTTGGGCGATTTACTCACGAACGGTCAGTGCGGTTAAGCGCACGCTATGCTTGTATGGTAGCGCCACGCTAACGGATCGATTAGCGCCGCTACGCTTGTATGGTAGCGCACGCTAACGTATCGTGGGTTCTGGCAGTTGCCACTGGACTCGGCCGATGTCCAGTAGCGCCACGCTATTGGTCGATAAGCGGCGCTACCGAGAGGTTATTAGCGCACGCTACGTTTGAGTAGCGCCGCTAACGGCCAAAAAGTCGCTCTTTGGGTGGGACGCTAACTAGTTTGGCTGTAATTTTTCCCGTTAGCGCACGCTAACCTTAGAGATTAGCGCACGCTAACACTCCCCTGGCTATATAAACCAGGAGTTGACCGAGATAGTCACACAATCTCATTTCTCTCCTTCTTCCGCGGCCGAGCGACTCCAGAGGCGATTTGAGGCGATTTTCTTCTTCCAATCACTTCAGAGATTCTTTTGCTTGAATTCTTGGTGTAGATTAACATCATCCACTTGTGTTTCTCATCCTAAATCCAAGGTATTCTCTTAGAACCCTACTTTTGGATAATTTGGGGGTTTTGGGATTTTCTTCCGATCCGTTTTGTTTTGTCGATGGATTCATGATGAATATGATTAATCTTGTTGGTATTCTTAGTTTCCCTACGGATTCATGGTATATTTCGTGATTTTTACGGAATCGAGAGGGTTTGGTTGTGGTCCGCCCTCGTTGTTGTTTATATACGAATATACATGAATCGTAGGCGGGTTTTGGGGTGTATTCCAATTCCGTATTCATTTAGAAATGGTTATAATTGTATTCTTCGAATCGTTAGGTTCGGTTTCATTGGTTCCTAGCATTCGTCGGTGACTTTCCTTTCGTTCTTCGCGTCGTCATTAATTCAAAGCAAGTATTTTTGGAAACCTTTATGCTTAACATGAAATGGTAATGTATATTGTGTGTGCTTGACTCACCCTGGGAGGGTCCGACGGGGCCTCGGGGGAATCTATGACTTCACTCTGGATTCATGAGTTTGTTTCGCTAGCCAGCTCGGGAGGGTCCTAAGAGGCCTCGGGTGGGATTCGTGGCTTCGTCCCGGTCCTAGGCGATGCCTGTGCGTGATTTGTTTTATGAAATGGCCAGCTCGGGAGGGTCCTTAGAGGCCTCGGGTGGGATTCGTGGCTTCGTCCCGGTCCTAGGCAAATTGTTTGACTGTTGTTTCCGGAAAAGACATGTCTGGTTTTGACTTTTGAAAATGATATTGGTGCATGTACTATGAAATGTGTAAGCGATTGGTTTGCCTTGACTACTTGTACTAGCGTAATTGCTAACCCCTTTGGGGACCCGTTTTGGGGAAATTCTTGTTATGGATTTCAGGTCATAATTATCCGGACAAGCGAGCACCGGGACAGTACGAGGATGTTGGCCAAGGCCGTTGACATGTGCATTTGGGTCGTCCTATTTCCTTTGTCTAATTCGATATGGTTGTTTCCTGTATTTCTAAACTTATAGATTGTACTCGCGAGTACGTAGGCTTTTCCTTTCTGGTTGTGTTTGGACTTCGTTGGAGTTACCCTATTTGTCGGTTGATGTTATTATGCCGGTTGTACTGGACGTGTTGTTTTATGTTCTTGTTGTTAATAATATTGTCTCCTTGCTAACCGAGACGGTTAGTCGAGAGGTGTTCTCTTGTGTTAGCCTGGTGGATTCCATGTAGGGGTCCACGGCGCTGTAATACACCTCGAATATCTTGGGGGTGTTACAGGGGGAACATGCTAACTATGTGCTTGAGGAATTAGGCGGGGACCATATCCCCTTGGTTCCAACATGAAGCTGGTTCTTTGTAGTATGAGGGGCTGTAATGAGCCCTTCAAGCAAAAAGAGTTTAGACTCTTTTTGCATAGACAATATGTAGATTTAATTTCTGTTCTGGAGACAAGGTGAAACAAACTAGATTTGATCAAATCTCTACCAAGATACTGAAGGATTGGGAGTGTTTAAATAATTACTCTCATGCTGAGAATGGTAGGATTTGGATCAGTTGGAATACTAGGAAAGTAAATGTGACTTGGTGTGTCAATCATGAACAAGCCATGCACTGTATAGTGAATGGTCTTATTACTGGGGATAGCTTTGATATAGTGGTTGTTTATTACCACAATACCATTGAGCAGAGAAGAGAGGTCTTGAGTTTTATCTCAAATGTTGCTCAGTCAGTTACTACCCCTCTTCTAGTTGGGAGATTTTAATGCTCTTCTGCATGCTAAGGATAGATTTCGGGGGAATCCAGTAACTGAGGCAAAACCCAAAGATTTTAAATATTGCTTGTTGATTAATGATCTCATCCATCTGAGAATGTCTGGTAATATTCATTTACTTGGTGCAACAACTGTAATACCCGTAATTTCGATTTCCGGTAATTTCTTTTTTTTGGAGAAAGTCCGTTTGACGACTCGCTCATGACCGTTTCGTCATTTCGAGAATGATTAATTCTGCACTTTTTGTCATCCGAGTTCGTTTCGGTATCGTTTTGCTGAGTTCCGAGCTTTTTAGACGCTTTTCCACACTTGAGTTCGATTCTTGCGAATCTCGTCCGAAACTGTTGTTTCGAGTTTCTCGTAAGTTCATTTAATGTTATTATTCTTGTTGCAAGCTTTGGTTTGGTGTTTCGATCGCGTATCGTGATTTTCGGACGTTTTGGGCCATTTTCGTAATTTCCCAAAGTTTTGGGTAATTACTTCCGTTGTCGGATTCCGAGCCTTGGTTGGTCGAATTGTGTGTTCTCTTAGCTCTTAGATTCGTCTTTGCGATGCGTTGTAACCGTATCATCGATTCGTATTCAGTTCGGGTTTGGGGTCGTTCGGGCCGTCGGAGTTAGCCCGGCCGACATGGCCGGCAATCAGGCCCAGGCAGTCGCCGAGTCACGGCCGGCGGTGCTCGGCGGCTCCAGCGAGTCACGGCCGGTAGTGATCGGCGGCTTCCGGCCAGCAGCCGTCTGCGTAGGGCCGCGGCACATCTTTGGCGAGCGCGGCACACTCTGTGGCATTTTTCGGCCAAACCGACAGTGCAGTGCCGCGGCACACGCCCGGCTGAGCCGCGGCACACCGCCGACCACCGGAGCTATTTTTGGGCACTGTGCCGCGGCACACTCGGCATGCGCGGCACCGTGCGGCACTTATTTAAGGCCCAGTGATCGTTTTTTCGCCATTTTTCTCCCCTTCTACTTCTCTTCCGCTGGGGTTGTTCCTATCATGGAGAGATGTTGTTTGTCAACAAATCCATGAAGTGTTGGAGTTCATATCATCAATCATCCATCATATAACATCCTTTGATCGAGCGAATCGTGTCGATTTTCTAGAAATCTAATTTTGGGGATTTTGGGTATTTTGTTCGATTTCGTCCGTTTAATCCGTTTTAACTCAGAATATTGATGGATTGATGATTGTTAAGCTATATTATATCTAATTCCTTGTTATTCCACGGTTGGATTGCCACGGATTTGTCGTTTTATTGAGTATTTTATCGACGCCTTGAAGGTGTTCGATAAAATGTCACAAAGAGAATTCGAGCGTTCTACGATTATTCTTCCTCGTATGATCGATGATTTATTGATTATATGTTGTTAGGGTCGAATTCTTGTGAAGAACTCGAGTCGGAACCCTTCCGTTCGTTGTCTCCTTCGGGGTCCGAGCTTCCCGGTCGAACGGTGTTCTTCGGAACGTTTGGTAGCGGTTATTAAGGCAAGTATCTTATTATACGACTTGTATCTTACGACTAGTAATTACGTATGATATGTATGACGATTTTACTTGCCTTCGTAAATATGTTCCGTTTGAGTTGGTTGTGTTTTTCCGAAATTTGAAGGCTTTGTGATAATAGTGATATATTGGTATACGTGTTAGGCGTTGTGCCATTTGTGCAGGATTGCGATGTACATATGAGATGGTTGTACACGTGTTTGTTCAATGTATTGTGTACCGAATGTGTGTTATGTTGGTTAAGAGTCGTTGTGATGATCATGATGTTTGTGTTGTTTGGTTTACATACCTGATTGTACATTTCGGTGTAATGTGAAATGACTTGACATTTAATGATTATGAATTGTGTCGTGTCGATGTGTGTGTGTTCCAGGTGGGGTTTGACGAGGCCTCTGGAGTTCGGTACATGATGTGTACGAACAAAGTGTGTGATCCAGGTAGGGTCTGACGAGGCCTCTTGAGTCCGGTACATGACGTGTACGGACAAGGTGTGTGATCCAGGTAGGGTCTGACGAGGCCTCTGGAGTTCGGTACATGATGTGTACGAACGATGTTGTGGCCGGGTAGGGTCCGTTGAGGCCTCCGGAGTTCGGTACATGATGTGTACGAACAGTATGTGTGGTCCGGGTAGGGTCCGTTGAGGCCTCCGGAGTTCGGTACATGATGTGTATGAACAGTATGTGTGGCCGGGTAGGGTCCGTTGAGGCCTCCGGAGTTCGGTACATGATGTGTACGAACAGTGTGTGTGGCCGGGTAGGGTCCGTTGAGGCCTCCGGAGTTCGGTACATGATGTGTACGAACAATGTGTGTGGTCCGGGTAAGGTCCGTCGAGGCCTTCGGAGTTCGGTACATGATGTGTACGAACAATGATCGTGTAGCAGTGATTGTTCGGGTAACATTTTAAATATGGATCTCGGACTCATAATGATATATTATTTAGTATGCTTTGAAACGAGAATCGGGCTAAGGCCCTATTGTTTACGAAAAGGGTTTTGTAAATTGGGACTCGAGATCCAAAAGAATTTCTGCTTTAAAAATCCCCGAGATGATGTGTTCCTTTTCAAATATCTCTTACTTGAGTTCGAAATTCTAAAACTTCTCGGGAACATTTTGATAATTGATTTCCGTATTAAATTCGTAGTTGCTATTTGCTTGTTACATTTCGTATGGTTTGATACTTGCACTAGTAAAGCAGTGGAGTTTACTAACCCCAGTATTCGGGGTGGATGTCCGTTTGCGTCGGTACATGCGAGTTCGGGAGCGATCACGGGATTGGCACAAGGGGATGACGAGTGCGATACTAATCAAGAGTTGAGAGTTAGTAGAGTTTATTTGTATTGTTAGAGTTGATTCGGTCTTAGTTGTATTCTATTTCGAACCCCGTGTGGGTAATGTTGTTAGTCGATCCTGTTGATAGAGTTGTGTGACCTCATCGATGCATGTGTTTATGTGTAAGTGACCTTAACAGTGCAGTATTATTATATTGTTTGACCACCGGGCAAGCATTTGGTTGTTTATGGACGTTGCTTTGGTAGTGTAATACCGAGATCTTTATTCGGATTCGTTGGGTTTTACGGGTTTTATCGGATTGTCATGGTCCTCATCGTAGGAATTTCGTGCCATGTTTGGTTGCGACATGTTGGGACATGTTTTTGGAGGAATTTCGGATCACTATGTGAGTATTTGATATTTTGTGGTGTAGCGCACGCTAATGCTTGAAGCATAGCGCACGCTCTCGCATGGTGTTTAGCGCACGCTGCGAATGTAGCGCGCACGCTAAGCTGGCGATTGAGCGATCCAGTAGCTACCGGATCGGGGCTGAAACTTTGTTAGCGCACGCTAAGGCCGATAGCTAGCGCACGCTATCGGCCGCGCACGCTCCCTCTTCTTTCTAGCGCCGCACGCTACTCGGTAGGTGCGATTACGTCTGAGGCTCTTGGATGGTTTTGTGACTTCGTTAGCGCTTCGCTGCCATTGGCTAAGCGCCACGCTAACTATGTTATACGCGGTTTCTGGAGCGTTGACCCGATTAGCGCACGCTAATAAAGGGTGATTAGCGCACGCTAATAAGCATCGATATAAATCCGGGCAGCGGCATTAAGTCGTCATTTCCCACTTTTCTTCATCCCTTAGACGGAGTGAGATCCGAGAGTAGTAGGACCGATCTTTTTCTTCTAGCTTCATCTTTGAGCGGATTTGTAGATGTTTAACAACATCTAATCGTCTTCTTGGTCCAAATCAAGGTAATCTCTTGTTAGAACCCTATTTTCTTAAATTTGGGGTTTTTGCTTGGATTTGTGATTCTTGACCGATCTCATCCGATCGGTTATTTGTTCTTGTTTGTCTTGACCGTAATCTTGATTTTTGTTAACCGTTCATCGATTTTATCGCCCGGATCAACGATTCTTGATTTCTTTGCGAATACTTAGATTCTTGTCGTTTTTAGGATCGTTTCGGATTTCGATTAGTGTTATTGATTCGTGGTGATGCTATTTTCGTAGTATTCGTGGGCTGTCGAAGTCTTGATCGTTTTTGGAGGTTCGAAGGTTGCCCGATCGTGCCCGTTCGTCGTTTCGTTGCTCGTGATATCGAGGCAAGTATCTTGCCCATACGTTTCATGTTTCGTAGGCGTAATTATTGATAAATGATTATATACGAAACCCAATGTTTAATGAACGTAAAAAGGGATTGGTATGTTCTCGATAAATGTTGTCTTTCAACGATAATTCGTGTACTTCGTGAATGTATGTGTTCTCGAGATATGTGTGTTGGTTTTGTATGTTGAAAAGATGCTATGACCACTTTGAGTGAGTTTAATAGACTGTAATCCTTTCTTGGGATTACGTATTGTTATGTGTATTTGTTCGGTAAGAACGTATTGGGTGTGATATTAGTTGATACTCCTTTGAAAGGAGGTTGTGATGTTTAAGTGTTGCTTGGCTTGATATTCTGCTCATTGTCATGTGATCGTTGATAGTGATGTGCCTCCGGGTAGGATTGTTGAATCTCCGGGATCCATACTTGCTAGTATGGGTCGGGCGTGACCGTAGAGTTATCCAATCCGGGTATGTCTTGCGGGGACTCCGAGGTTCGGGGCTTGCTAGCCCGATGCCGAGATAACTTGTGGGGTTATCATCGGGTACGTCTTGCGGGGACTCCGAGGTTCGTGGCTTGTTAGCCGTCTGGGATAACTTATGGTTGTGGTATGGAATGGTTCGTATTTGTTGTCACGAGGACATGTGATTTGGTATGGTTTCCTATTGGGTTATTCACTCGGGTATGTTCTACGGGAGCATCTGAGGTTCGTGGCTTGTTAGCACGGGACGCGAATAATCCTTGGGAACATGTGTTATGTGATTCGGGTCGTGGACCCTGTGGCTTATGATTTGGGTCTTGGACCCCGTGTGTTGTGAATTGGGTTGTGAAACCGCGTTTTATTATTGGAATCGTATTTTGGAAAGATGATTTTGGGCGAGTCCCCAAGTGTTTTGAAAGATTTGAGAATTCCTTATTTCTAAATGTTTTCAAACTCCAGACCGTAAAATATTTTGTATGAGACTAACCTTTTATAAATCAAACTGTTTTGATTAAGTGATTTATCTCGGGAAATATATTCAAGATTTTATATTCTTGAAGCACGTTGTGTATGGCTTGTACTTTTGGTTTTATACTTGCACTAGCAAAAGCGGTGGAGTTTTGCTAACCCCGAGTATTCGGGGTGGATGTCTGTGTGCGTCCGGTACTTGCGGGTAGGCGGGAGCGAATCACGGGATCGATACGAAGGATGATGGGAAACGAAGATACTAATCACGTGAAGACCAATTATAGAGTATTTGGTGGAGTCGTCTTTGGTTATCCCTCCGATGTGTTGTTACCCCGATTTATGGGAGTGTTATTGTATTCTAGTCCCTGCGTGGGTATGTGTTCCGGGCAAGTATCATGTATGTAATGTTGTGTGTGTTGTGATATAAGACCTAATCGGTCTAACGGTCCTTTACGTAGCCATGTCGGCATGTGAAGTGATGCATTGTTTTTTATTTAGCCTGGTAGATCCTCGCGGAGAGTGCAACGGCTGTAATATTCCCGAATGGTTTGGGGTGTTACGAATATGGTATCGAGCTTAGGTTGAGGAAACCTAGGCTGTCGGGTTGAGTTGTGTGTTGTCGGGTCTTGTCTTGTCAGATTTGGTCTGACTGAGTGGTGTCGCGACGCGTCGTCTGAGTTGTCGGTCGTGATTAGTATCGAGGTGCAACCATCATCTTCGTGCGATCTGTGGATGTAAGTCTCCCTATTTTATTATATCTCGTGTTATACGAGTTTATGTGATTCTGTTTTATTATGTGGAGTTTAATTGTGCCTCGTGAATACTTATTCCATACTTGTTTGATTCTCGTATTGTGTTGGAATAAAGAGTAGTACCGGTATGCATGTATATATGTATACATCCTTGTGTGAAATTGTTTTTACAGGAGTGATGTTTTGGATTGGTTACTCAATAAAAGTTTATCAATGTGATATTTCAATTTCCAATGTTTTGGGGAAGTCACGTAAATTCTATTTAAAAAATATCCTTCGAGAAGGAAAAATAATTTGATTTTCGTATGACGACCTCGAGACCAAAGATTTTGAGAATTCAAACTACACATATTATATTTTCATCTTGCATTGAAAATTTTCAAAATTTGATTTTAAATGCTTAAACGAGGTCTACCAATAATTTACTTGAGACGTGACTTTCGCCTTCAACTTTTTTTTTTCGATTAAACGATATGTAGTGAGAATGTAAATTATTGGCGTTTGGATTCGTATGTTGTTGTTTATATGTAACCTTCGGCGTTTGGCATTATTTGATATATGCTCATGAATGTGTTGCTGAATTGGTATAACTAGCGCGCACTAACGTGGCATGGCTAGCGCACGCTAAGTCTCTGTTGAATCATACCTTAACCGTGCGAGCGAAGCTCGGAAACTACATTCTGGCCGTAAGTCTAACTTTTGCGATTGTTAGGCTGACCGTTTGAAACGGTACTCCATGTGTGTTGTCCATGAATAACAATTGTTGGGTGTGGTTATGTGTAATTTGAACTGTGTTCTTGTCCGCTGCGTGTGTAAAGTTCAAACTGACTTTTTGGTACTTTTACCAAATAGTGTGTGTTTCAAAATGACCTTCCGTGTTTGTAAATTTGAATTATTTCTTTGACCCTTTTTCCCAACTCTTTTGTCGGGCCATTTAACATATATTTTGAAACTATTGAGTTTTCGCGTCTACGCCTTGTAATTTCAAATGGTATTTCGTGACGGTATTTGGTATTTGGAAAATGACTTTTGGGGATGTTGCTACCCAAAATATTATCCGGAGATAGATATTGCTGGAATGGATGGGATAGCAAACAAATGCAAGAGCACTTCCGTGAGAAAGATAAATAACACAAGATTTGCCGGGGTTGTTAGTCCCGGGCTTGAATGCTCTCGCGAGATATTATTAATACCGATATTCGGGGATACAAGTACTAATGTAAGAAAACAATTACAATGAGTGTAAAGTTTCTTGTTATCTTAGCTAGCGAGCGTGTAGATTGCCTAAGAACGATTTGATGCTCTGTGAGTTCTTGTAACAAAGGTGATGAACAATGCGGCGGTGAGAGATCGACCGCCTCTCACGGCGAGTATATAGCCGGATGTTTGGGCTTTTGGGCTTGTGAATCCCTTGGAATCCGTCTAGTGGAGACTTGCTGCTTCTGCCGATCGTCTTCTGGACGAGAGGTTTGGAGAGAGAAGTCCTGAGATGGATTCCGGCGAGGTAGCCGGGAGCTTGATGATATGTGTGTGTTCTTCAGTATTTCCGTGGATGTATCGGAATGTGAGAGAATGAGCTCTGAGCCTAAGTCAGAATGAATTCGGATCTGTATATTCAGTGAACTGGGAACTGTAGAGTGAATTCCGAGATGTTGGTTCAAATGAATTCTGAACTGAGAACCGAGAACTGAGAGCCGTAGGTTAAGTGAAAATGTGAACCTCTTTCCAGTAGGAGGAGGTTCTCTATTTGTAGGGCTTGGATACGCCGGGCGATCGCCTTTACTGCAATATAATAATCGGGCGATCGTCTTTTAGCACATGGGCCTGTCCCCTCAACGTCTGCAGGAGTTGCTGGCAGTCAACTGTGCGGTCCAATGGGGAGCTTACACGCGTCCTGAGTTGCTGTCGCGGGTGGTCCCACTGACGACTTTCGGCGCGCATGCTGGTAGGTGGGGTAGGTGACAGGCTCTGGTCAAAGATCTTGTCAGTTTAGCAAAAGATCTTGTCAGCGCCTTTTATGGATCTGCACGTGGGTGCTTTTCTGAGATCCAGTCCTTGACGGTTTTGATGGGCGATCGTCTTCTGCTCGGGGCGTAGGTCGATTGCTCTTAGCCGGCTATTAGAGCAGATCGCCAGCTGCCAAAAGGCGATCGCCCTGGGAGTCGATCGCTAGGTGCCTGATGGTGGTTTGATATCTTCGACTTGGCGAGCTAGTCAGGGTTTGACTGGAGTTGACTCGGTCGCTCGGCTTTATAGTCGATCGCCTGTCGGGATGAAAAAATCGTGACACAACAATTGCCCCCCAGCTCGCTCATACGTTGGAAACGTGGGGTGAGGTGGCTTTCTTGGCGATCGCTGAATTTTTAACGAGCGACTAAGTGTTTTATTGAACTGGCGATCATCTTTGAGCTGATATACTCTGGATTTGGACGACCTGGTTGGCCGAATCACAGGGAAAAACAAGCTGGCGTTGAAAAGTCTCCGCGCACGTGTCGGGCTTCTATGGAGGACGCCAACGGTCATTAATGACTCCTCCGACGCGTCTCGAAAAGACGCGTACGCGGGTCTCGAGGGGTCAACTAGTGCGCCGTTTGAGATCCGGCCCCGAGGTTTTCCCTTTTGCAATCGGGTCCCCGCCTTCCCTATAAAAGGGGCGCGGGGCTGCGCTCCACTCACGCGTACATTTGGAGAAAGAAGGACTTGCTGCCGAAATTTCAAGAAGCTCGGTGCCGATCGACGCCGCTTTCACTTTAGGGTAAGAAAAATCCTTTTTCTTCTTCTCTAACTCAAAATGGCCGGAACCTCCTCGTCCCTTGGAGCGCGCCCCCGCTCCGCCGCCGGGACATCGGCCGCCCAGGAGAAACATCTTCCGTCTTCCACTTGGAGACGGCGGCTGAAGCCATTCGAGCCGGAATTGACCCTACCGAGGTTGAGGCTTTGTTCAATGAGGCCGATATTGCTACGGAGTCGGTGCTGAGGAGAGACGATCGCAGATCGAGAGAGATCCGCGATCCGGCCATCGGGAGCAACATAGCGATTTTGGACGGGCCTATAGGGCCTTTCTTTGAAATAATGGAGAGGTTAGCCGGTCCTACTCCGAGATTCGACTTCGGGATATTCGGTCGCTTATCCCTATGTGCTTCCCAAGCGATCGCAGACGTGCCGCGCAATGATCGTTGTGGTCGCTCGGCCGATACGGAGCTCGGCGACCAGAGAGATCCGCCGTCTGGAGGACAAGATTCCATGTTCCTTCGATGTGGACATGTTCGCGCTGCGGAGAACGAAAGAGCCGACCACCTCCGATGGGTATGGTCGCAGTGAGTGAGGCCGTTATGGAGGCCGGCTACGCTTCCTCCGTCCCTGCGGTCTCCCATCTGTTGGCCGCTTGGAATGTGGCGCCACTTCAGCTGACGCCGAACGCCTGGCTCCAAATCATCTGTACTCTCACCCTTTTCGGCGGTCACCGCCTGTACCGCCTCCCGTCGCCATTGGAGATGAATCATCTGTTTAAACTGACGGCTCATAGAGGGTTGGTCGGCGGTTACCATATTCAAGGCCGATCTGGCCGGGTGATTCATGGAGTTCCGAATAAGATACGTGGCGATCAGACGAAGTGGTTCTGGGTCGCCGGCAAGTGGAGAGCTTCGGCGAGCGACAATCCCACAGGCGAACTGGAGATCCCCACTGAATTTCGGGAGAGGAATCCCGGTAAGGGTTTAGACTCTCCCTTCGCTTGGATGCGTTTTGGACTGATCTAATTTGATTGCTTTGTGCTTTCATATCCCGGCGATCGAGGAGCTGCCTTTCGACTTCCTCGTTGTTTGGGAGCGAATTAGGAGCTTGTCGGACGACGACCTAGACGCCACTCGGATCAACAAGGAGAGTCGCTGGTTGTCGGCTCGACTATTCCGCTTCCCGAGACATCTCGCGGTGCTGTATGTGGTCCTGCGATCTTTACTTACTAGGCGATCGCCTTATTTTAAGGACGGTGTCCGACCGTTAGTCGATCGTCTTTAACTGCAGAGGTTCGTTCTCGCTTTTTGGAGCCTCCGTTGGAGATCGCTATGTCGAACCCAGGAGTCCTAGGCCGTCTCAAGGCGAAGAGGTCGACTCGGTTCCACCTGCAGACCGCCCATAGTTCCGGGAGGCGGAGCCCCGCGTGAGCCGGAGCCTCGCGTGGAGCAGTCGTGGTTGAGGAGGAAAGTCCGAGGTGGGGCTTCGGCGAATCGCAAGAGGCCGAGGTCGGAAGGAACCGTTTCTGCCCCGGCGATGAAGTGCCGATCGCCGCGCCCCGATCACCATCGTTGCTCCGAGCGAGCCGCCTCTGCGGCTTTTCTGCGGAGACGGCGACCGCGGATGCAGAGACTCCTCGAGGGAAACCGCTTGGCCGGGATCCCGAGAAGGCCGAGAGGTAGATAGCATTTCTGCTGACAATCGCCTCGCCAGGAGTTGTATTAACTTTAGTTGTTTTGATGCGTGGTCCGTCGCGCCGATCCGTCCGTCCACCGATGGTCGTGGATTTCTGGCGAGTCGATCTCCTCGCCATTCTGCGACATTCCTCCCTATGTTAGCAAGGCTGCTGCCGCTTGCCAAGGCGTGGACAATCGACCGATGCGATCGCTGGCCGCGATCGCCGAGTTCGATGAATGCCGTTGTCGCCCTTTCTTCGGACGGCGACCATGGCCGCCTGTGCCGCCAGAGTTTGAGGCGGCCCTCCACCATTCGCCTTCGGGAGGATCTCGAGGCGGCTCGAAAGAGAACGCCGAGTTTGCCGACAAGATCACGGCGATGGAGAAGGACGCCTGAGGCGGCTGCAAGCGGCGAGTCATGAGCTTGCTCGAGAAGAAGGAGACCGAGAAATGCCGAATAGTGGTCGACCAATTCGGGACCAGATGCAGAGTGCCGTCCAGCGAGGAATGTTGCCGAGGAGGAGGCCGAACGCCGAGCAGGACGATCGCTCGGGCGATGAGCGAGCCGGGCGGAGGCGAAAGAGAAGGTTGCTGTGAGGGAGGCCGAGCTCCAGGGATCGCAAAAGGCGTTGGCCGAGCTGAGAGGAGAGGTTGAGGCGACCAAGGCCGATCCCTTCCAAAACTTGGAGAATGTCAGCGAGTTCGCCTATTATTTGGCGTTCGCCGACTCGATCCGAGCGGCTAAGAAGGGAGGCTTGGAGGTCGGTCCTCTAGCTGAGAAGTTCAAGACATATGCATTGGAGCATCCTCTTCATTCGGCTTTCTCCTTGCCGATCTTGGACCTGGCGGACATCGGCGTGGATTTGAGCTGGTATCCGTCTCCAGACAGTCTTGCTCATCCCGACGCTCCGGAAGATGAAGGGACCGCGCCGGAGGCTGATGGCGAAGGCCAGGCAGGGGCCTGAGGCGCTTCCTTTTTGACGTTTTTAGCTTACTTGTAGTTTTGTAGCTTTCTTTTGTAGAACGTAAGCCTTCGGGCGACCGTGTACTTTGATCTTCTCAAGCAATGAACTGAATGTTTGATTATCTTCGATTACTTGAATGAAAGTTTATTTTTGAGTCTTTATTTGACTTTGTACAAATGTGTGAGGAGAGATCGTTGCGAGGGTAGTTCCAAATGAATTGATAAACTCATAAGACAACTTTTACAACAAGTTCGATCATTGCACTACATCCGAAAAATTGACGATCTCCGTATGTGGTTGAATAGAGACGATCGTCGTGTAGGTAGTCCGCACTCTTATTGCCCCTTGTTTTTATTCACTTGGAGGAAGTAAGGGGATGAGAACAATTCCTTGAGTGAGCGGTCTTCAACTTTGTCGAATCCTCGGGGACGGTCGTCCGTCTTGAGAAACCGTGCACGATCGCGGAGTTCGATGGACCGTCTCCTTGATCATGTCTTGATGCGCGAAGACATTGAGTGTCTCGTGACTCACTTTATTATGAGGGTCCTCTGTTAGCCGCGCCGCCTCGTATTTAAACGAAGGGCGTGCGGTCTCGGTCTAGAGGAGTCCTTGCGCGGGGCAGCGTCGGATGAATCAACTCCGCGCCCGCGGCTTGTTAGCTCTGCTTCCACCTCGGCCAACCATGGAGATGGCCGACCTCGACGGTGTACGTTGAGACGGGGTTGTGGCACGTCGCATTGTCCGGGTTCACCATGTTAGATGATGAACCTTTGAGGGCGAGCAATCGTGTCCACTGACATTTTGGAGGGCTCCTCGACTACGCCGGCCTCGTATTTAAACGAAGGGCGGGCGATCTTGGCCTAAAGGGACCTTGCATGGCCTAAGCGATCGGTTCCATCGACCACCAGACCATGGTCGCACTCTTCCACCTCGATCGTCATGCGATGCCGATCTTCGACGCACGTTGTGCGGGGAGGCGATCTCGTGCCTTAGTCCATCGTGTTAGACGGTGAACTGCAGATGGCGATCGAGTCCTCCGGTTTCTTTAATAAGGAGGAGATCGGGGTGACTTCCGTGGTCTCCTCTTGATTGAAGCATATAGGGACGGTCGCCGAGGTTGATCCAGGTCGGCTCGTATGAGCTTCCCACTGCTTTGTGTTCGACTCGGGCGATCGTCTATAGAGATTGGTAGGGGCTTCGCTAAACCAATAAGTCGCCCAACCCGCCTCCTCGAACAATCTCCAGAGCTGTTTGAGGAGGTCGCGACAATTGTTGGTGCCGTGGCCGGGACTCTTGTGGTAGGCGCAATATTGATTGTTGTCCAGTGACCGTGGTCCCGTATTGCCTTTGGCTTTTGAGCTCTTCGTGCCCCTTGATGGCATAGAAAATATGTGCCGAGTCCTGTTGAACGTATGGAGGAGATGGGCTTCCATGTCCTCGAAAGCCTTGAGATCTCCGGGTGTCTTGGCGATCGCCTTCTTTGCTTTGGCGATCGTTATCTTCTGGGCAAGAGGTGGCGTTTCCTCGTCTAAGCGGAGGGTGAGTAGCCTTTGCCTGGCCAGGAAGTTGGCAGCTTTAGCGCGGAAGGTCGCGTAAGTTGGGGGAATATCCTTGGAGAGATGTCTAAACATGGGAGAGTGACCGTGGAATCCCCCCATGATCGAATAGAGAGCGAGCTCGTCGCTGACGGGTTCGCCGGTGAGGATGATTTCGTCCACCCGGTCGATGTAATCCGTGTCGGTTTCGTCTTTCCCCTGCTTGATTTTTATCATGCGGTGGGGGCCTTCTGGTCTGACGACCTTGCTGACGAAGTATGACGTGAAGTCATTCGCCAGTTTCTTAAATGAGGTGACTGAACGTGGTGGTAGTGAGACGTACCACTTATGGGCCAGCTCGCCCAATGTCAGCGGGAAGATCCGGCACTTGGTTGCATCAGATGCCCCACACCCAGTCATGTAAATTCGGAATTTACTCAGGTGGGTTTCGGGGTCTGATCTCCCCTTATACAGAGGTGTTTTGGGAGGAGCGATCGTGGGTTGTATGGGGGCAAGCTCAATGTGGACCGCGAGTGGCTCGGTCGGCCCGGCGATCTTCTTGCTGGTGCTTGCCCCAGTGTCCAAGAGTGCTCTCATCTCGTCGAGTCAAGGCGCATGGCGGCCATCGCCGTGGCCTGACTGCTAGCGGCTCGGCGCTCGGAGCGGGAGCCGAGGCGATTGAGTACTGAATCCCTGGCGATCGGGGCTGGAGTCAGATGGCTGACCTGTGTTCGGCTGTGAGATGGGTAGGCCGAACTCCTGGTGACGGATTTGGGTTCCGTCTTTTCAAGGTTGGAGACAGAGTGCCCCGGTCGCCGGGACGGGTTGCGTCCCAAGCGATCGAATATGGATCCGTCCGGTCGTGCGAGAGCTTTTCCTCGCGAATTGGGGCTTTTTGACGATCGCTCGTTCAGTAGCCCATTGAATTTCCGCTTTCCCATGCGGCGGATGATCGAAGGAGTTATTGCAGCGACGCACATGCTCTCCGTCGCTCCTCCAGATGGCCATAGCCTCCTCGATCCGTTCCTCGCTTGGAACCGATCGAGTGAGAGGTTGGGGCCATCTCTCGATGCGGGATCGAGAGTCTCGCGTTGCCGCGCTTCCCCTGCCGGGCCGGGGTTCTGACTGAGCCGGAAAATGGTGTCCGGCGGTTCGAGAACAGCTTTCTTCATGGACCGGCGGATGTCATGATTCTCGAGGTTTTCTTTGAAGTGCGGTGAGTGTCACTTCAGTATCCGCCCGAGAGCAGTGAGTGTTCTTCGGGACGGTAGAAATAAAAATGTGAGGGTTAGATGCCCTCCTTCTAGCGCCAATTGTTGCTACCCAAAATATTATCCGGAGATAGATATTGCTGGAATGGATGGGATAGCAAACAAATGCAAGAGCACTTCCGTGAGAAAGATAAATAACACAAGATTTGCCGGGGTTGTTAGTCCCGGGCTTGAATGCTCTCGCGAGATATTATTAATACCGATATTCGGGGATACAAGTACTAATGTAAGAAAACAATTACAATGAGTGTAAAGTTTCTTGTTATCTTAGCTAGCGAGCGTGTAGATTGCCGGAAGAACCAGATTTGATGCTCTGTGAGTTCTTGTAACAAAGGTGATGAACAGTCGCGGCGGTGAGAGATCGACCGCCTCTCACGGCGAGTATATAGCCGGATGTTTGGGCTTTTGGGCTTGTGAATCCCTTGGAATCCGTCTAGTGGAGACTTGTCTTCGCCGATCGTCTTCTGGACGAGAGGTTTGGAGAGAGAAGTCCTGAGATGGATTCCGCGAGGTAGCCGGAGCTTGATGATATGTGTGTGTTCTTCAAGATTTCCGTGGATGTATCGGAATGTGAGAGAATGAGCTCGAGCCTAAGTCGAATGAATTCGGATCTGTATATTCATGAACTGGGAACCGTAGAGTGAATTCGAGATGTTGGTTCAAATGAATTCAATCGAGAACCGAGAACTGAGAGCCGTAGGTTAAGTGAAAATGTGAACCTCTTTCCAGTAGGAGGAGGTTCTCTATTTGTAGGGCTTGGATACGCCGGGCGATCGCCTTTACTGCAATATAATAATCGGGCGATCGTCTTTTAGCACATGGGCCTGTCCCCTCAACGTCTGCAGGAGTTGCCGGGCCAATCAGTGCGGTCCAATGGGGAGCTTACACGCGTCCTGAGTTGCTGTCGCGGGTGGTCCCACTGACGACTTTCGGCGCGCATGCTGGTAGGTGGGGTAGGTGACAGGCTCTGGTCAAAGATCTTGTCAGTTTAGCAAAAGATCTTGTCAGCGCCTTTTATGGATCTGCACGTGGGTGCTTTTCTGAGATCCAGTCCTTGACGGTTTTGATGGGCGATCGTCTTCTGCTCGGGGCGTAGGTCGATTGCTCTTAGCCGGCTATTAGAGCAGATCGCCAGCTGCCAAAAGGCGATCGCCCTGGGAGTCGATCGCTAGGTGCCTGATGGTGGTTTGATATCTTCGACTTGGCGAGCTAGTCAGGGTTTGACTGGAGTTGACTCGGTCGCTCGGCTTTATAGTCGATCGCCTGTCGGGATGAATAAATCGTGACACAACAGGGGAGTAATTGGAAAGTATTACCGTCATCGGCCTTTCTGGCATTTTGGAACGTTTTCGAAAATGGTTTTCAACTTGGTGAGTTCCGGCGCGGAAACCGTACAGAAAGTGATTTTGATATACTGGATGATTTCAATTTCATTACATTTATAAATCGCATAACAACGGCATTATAAATGAAGATTGTTGGTATAATAGTTTGTAAATTGTGTTCTAGCTGGAATTAAATGGTAATGTGTATATGATTTAATGATGTTGGATTAAAGACAGAGACTTGAATATCTTGCTATGTGTTATGATCTTTCTTTACCTTAGGTTGTTGTTTGTTAGTATGCCGAGGGCGAGGTCGTGGTCGAAATCGTGGCGCCGATGGCCACGGGGATCGATGCGGAATCGAGAGAATGCCTGGGAATGATTTTGGTTTGGGTGTTGCTACTATATTGCAACAAGTAGCGACTCGATGACTCATTGACCCGGGTGGTTCAACGTAGCATTGACGCGAGTCGAACGTTAGTGTAAATCAATGGCTTCGCGAGGTAGTTCGTATGAATCCCCTCGATTCGCGGTCTTTGCGGATGCGTTGGGTGGCATGGTTGGATTTTCCAGTTGGGAAAGATTTTCGAGGCTGTCGGATGTCCTGAAGAGCGGAAGGTACCTATCGCTCAGTACCTTCTCGACAAAGATGCCGCTAATTGGTGGGAAGCTGTTAAACCTCGTGATCGTGATGTCACGTGGGCGGAGTTCCAAGCATTTATGGAAGCTGAGTTCTGTCCGAAACCGATTAGAGAGCAGAGGATTCGCGAATTCTACTTGGCAGAACCGCAAGATATATCGGTGTCGCAAGCTATCATTGATTATAGCAAACAACTCAGTTATGTGCGAGACCGGGTGAGAACCGAGGAAGAGAGAATCCTCCACTTTGACAGACGGATGAAGCCGGATATTCGCGTGTATATGTCGGGATTCAATTGCACCTCGTTGAGGGACTATCAAGATCGAGCATTAGCCCGTGAACTAGCTTCGCTATCGTCGGAGCGTGTGCCCGAGTCGAAGAAGCAGAGGAAGTCCGACGATCGTGTGGACGGTGCAGGAGTTGGTACTTCTAGTTTTTAATGTCGTAGCCTTTCCGCTGTGAAGCTCCATCGCTCGATGCGTGGAACTGAGAGTTCCAAGTCTTCATTCGACTCTGGTAAAGCCAGAGATGTTATAACTGTAATGTGGCTGGAAATGTTCGTGCACATTGTCCTTCTCCGCCGAACGTGTTACAAAGTGGACTCGAGGGACACCGGTTCGATTTTGCGAGATGGTTACCGAGCATTCCGAGGCGAGGACTTGAACTTTGATATCAGATCGGCTCGAGCGATCCCGGAGGGGCGTGGTCTGTCAGTTGCATGTTGAATTATTTCCCTTGCTTTGTTGTTTCGAAATTCAGAGATTGACTTCTTTTATTTGAAGTGGATCGGATTTTGAACTCTGTACTCTCGACTCTGTCGAATCGTTTATATTCGTCGATATTTTCTGATCTTGTCCTGTCCTGTGCTTTTATTGATCGAACGAGTTGTGGTATTGTTTCAGAATGACCCGTTTGTCGTTATGACTCTCCAAATTGCTATTCCCTTTCCTGTGGATCTTATGTGAATGCTCATCTTGTTGCCGTCACCGGATCGTATATTATCTCTAGTCGAGATGTGAACTTTGGGATTGTTGTTTGAGTATTATTGTTCGTCGTGATTCGAACATGATTGATCGACTGTTGTTGTCTCGATCGTTGTAACTCAATCATTTGATGGTTCAGTTTTTGTTGATCTCGTTTCGTAATTGTTGAGCGTTAGGACTCCTTCGTAATTTCCTTAAGTTCAGGAAATTAGTTTTGTGTTCGATCTTTCAACCCTTGGGCTGTGGAATTTCGTATTGTTTCAGCGAATAGCTCGTGTTTTGACTGTTGTACTGTTAAATTGTTCAACCGTATTGATTTTCGTTCGTCGTGTTTTGTTATTTCGGCAACGGATATCGTGTGTTATCTGAGTTTGTTTTGCGTCGTTCGTTCCATGTTTCAAGTTTCGAGGACGAAACTTCTTTTAAGAGGGGTAGAATGTAATACCCGAGATCTTTATTCCGGATTCGTTGGGTTTTCTGGGTTTTATCGGATTGTCATGGTCCTCATCGTAGGAATTTCGTGCCATGTTTGGTTGCGACTTGTTGGGACATGTTTTTGGAGGCATTTCGGATCACTTTGTGAGTTTTTGAGATTTTGTGGTGTAGCGCACGCTAATGCTTGAAGCATAGCGCATGCTACTGCATGGTGTTTAGCGCACGCTACTGAATGTGTAGCGCACGCTAAACTGGCGAGAGGCGATCCAAGAGCTACCGGATCGGGACCGAGCTTTGTTAGCGCACGCTAAGGCCGATAGCTAGCGCACGCTATCGGTCGCTTAGCGCACGCTCCCTCTTCTTTCTAGCGCACGCTACTCGGTAGGTGCAGTTCTGTCCAGGGGCTACTGGACTGGTTTTTGTGACTCGTTAGCGCGCGCTACGGCTGTTGGCTAGCGCACGCTAACTATGTTATACGCGGTTTCTCTGGAGCGTTGACCCAGTTAGCGCACGCTAATAAAGGGTGATTAGCGCACGCTAATAATCGGCCCAAAGATAAATACCGACAGCGGATTAAGTCGTCATTTCCACTTTTCTTCATCCCTTCCGACGGGAGTGAGATCCAGAGGCGAGTAGGACCGATCTTTTTCTTCTAGCTTCATCTTTGAGCGGATTTGTAGATGTTTAACAACATCTAATCGTCTTCTTGGTCCAAATCAAGGTAATCTCTTGTTAGAACCCTATTTTCTTAAATTTGGGGTTTTTGCTTGGATTTGTGATTCTTGACCGATCTCATCCGATCGGTTATTTGTTCTTGTTTGTCTTGACCGTAATCTTGATTTTTGTTAACCGTTCATCGATTTTATCGCCTTGATCAACGATTCTTGATTTCTTTGCGAATACTTAGATTCTTGTCGTTTTTAGGATCGTTTCGATTTCGATTAGTGTTATTGATTCGTGGTGATGCTATTTTCGTAGTATTCGTGGGCTGTCGAAGTCTTGATCGTTTTTGGAGGTTCGAAGGTTGCCCGATCGTGCCCGTTCGTCGTTTCGTTGCTCGTGATATCGAGGCAAGTATCTTGCCCATACGTTTCATGTTTCGTAGGCGTAATTATTGATAAATGATTATATACGAAACCCAATGTTTAATGAACGTAAAAAGGGATTGGTATGTTCTCGATAAATGTTGTCTTTCAACGATAATTCGTGTACTTCGTGAATGTATGTGTTCTCGGGATATGTGTGTTGGTTTTGTATGTTGAAAAGATGCTATGACCACTTTGAGTGAGTTTAATAGACTGTAATCCTTTGCCGGGGATTACGTATTGTTATGTGTATTTGTTCGGTAAGAACGTATTGGGTGTGATATTAGTTGATACTCCTTTGAAAGGAGGTTGTGATGTTTAAGTGTTGCTTGGCTTGATATTCTGCTCATTGTCATGTGATCGTTGATAGTGATGTGCCTCCGGGTAGGATTGTTGAATCTCCGGGATCCATACTTGCTAGTATGGGTCGGGCGTGACCGTAGAGTTATCCAATCCGAGTATGTCTTGCGGGGACTCCGAGGTTCGGGGCTTGCTAGCCCGATGCCGAGATAACTTGTGGGGTTATCATCGGGTACGTCTTGCGGGGACTCCGAGGTTCGTGGCTTGTTAGCCCGATGACGGGATAACTTATGGTTGTGGTATGGAATGGTTCCGTGACTGTTGTCATGAGGACATGTGATTTGGTATGGTTTCCTATTGGGTTATTCACTCGGGTATGTTCTACGGGAGCATCTGAGGTTCGTGGCTTGTTAGCACGGGACGCGAATAATCCTTGGGAACATGTGTTATGTGATTCGGGTCGTGGACCCTGTGGCTTATGATTTGGGTCTTGGACCCCGTGTGTTGTGAATTGGGTTGTGAAACCGCGTTTTATTATTGGAATCGTATTTTGGAAAGATGATTTTGGGCCGAGTCCCCAAGTGTTTTCGAAAGATTTGAGAATTCCTTATTTCTAAATGTTTTCAAACTCCCGAGACCGTAAAATATTTTGTATGAGACTAACCTTTTATAAATCAAACTGTTTTGATTAAGTGATTTATCTCGGGAAATATATTCAAGATTTTATATTCTTGAAGCACGTTGTGTATGGCTTGTACTTTTGGTTTTATACTTGCACTAGCAAAACAGTGGAGTTTTGCTAACCCCCGAGTATTCGGGGGGTGGATGTCTCAGACAAGGCCCGGTACTTGCAGGTAGCTGGGGAGCGAATCACAGGATCGATACGAAGGATGATGGGAAACGAAGATACTAATCACGTGAAGACCAATTATAGAGTATTTGGTGGAGTCGTGTTGGTTATCCCTCCGATGTGTTGTTACCCCGATTTATGGGAGTGTTATTGTATTCTAGCCCCTGCGTGGGTATGTGTTCTGGGCAAGTATCATGTATGTAATGTTGTGTGTGTTGTGATATAAGACCTAATCGGTCTAACGGTCCTTTACGTAGCCATGTCGGCATGTGAAGTGATGCATTGTTTTGTATTTAGCCTGGTAGATCCTCGCGGAGAGGGTCTGCGGCGCTGTAATATTCCCGAATGGTTTGGGGGTGTTACAGGTAGATCCTTGCGGAAAGGGTTTACGGCGTGTAATATTCCCATACGGTTTTGGGGGTGTTACATTTATGGTATCGGAGATTAGGTTGCACATGTTAGGAGTATGCCCTCGAATGCCACTCAGAGGTTGTTGAGTGAGGGCATTGTACTTGTAATTATGTAAACCAATTATATAAGGCAAATGAATGTTTCTTTATTTACTGGTAGTTACTGGCATTCCTAACTCGTAAATAAACATATAGAAACTAGTCCGTGTATTTGAGAGCAAAACGTTCCACTCCTTATTGGATAAGGGAGTCGGCACTGGAAAGGTTATAGCTCAAATACTTAATCGTTCGCAAGTCGATGAAACTTGACTGGGCGTTAAGTTTATGTGAAGACTTGTATGACGTGTTCTTTGACATGGAGAGTGCCTGTCGAACACTAATGGTTAGTGGGAGCACATGTTATAGGTATGCTAATTGGATTAGTATACTCGAACCGACTCACCCTCGATTCGTCACATGGATTTCACTCCGGGACAGTCAATGACGGAATCGAAAGGTTGTGATAGGTATTCGTGAACCTTAGACTTGAGGATTTAGTAGGGATGTGCTTGTGACGTCAAGATTTTCATTAGAGTAGTTCGACCCTGTAAACCTAAGGCGGGGTCAACCTCGACGTGCACTTGACGGCAAGAAGGTGTCCTGCGAATACCAAGATAAAATTCTTTCTCCCGTTAGTGAGCGGGTTATATGTCCTATGCGGTTATTGGCGGATGAGATCATAAGTCTTTGCCAAAGCATTGGAGCTAGTTGTATTAGATACACGGCACTCGATGATCTCGATTTGCATTAACGCATGCATAAAGGCCAAGCGAGATAGGGTTTGACCGACCGTGACCCTATAACTTGATCGGGACATTTGAAAGAAGGGTTTATACGTATACCGGTATTCACTACGAATGGTTCTTGAATGATCCCAATCATTCGTTCTCGGTTAAGTGCAGTGTAGGCCACCAGTGGCTAGGTGGTGCTACTACTCTTTGGTTCCTCCCATTGATCGAGACGGACCTACCGAGTCGCGCATTAGGATTGACGACGGAATGAATTAAGCTAATTCTCTCATTATGAATATTAGATATTGGATATCTAATTTGGGACATTGGATATTTAAATCGATTTATCGGATAAATTGATTTACGGCTTAATGAATTAAATATATCACTGGGTGATTAATTTAATTCATGGATATAATTATTTCTTGGAGAAATTAATTATGTTATTATGTATTTGATATGATTAATTAATTGGATTAATTGATCGATATAAATACATCGGAACGGAATGGAGTTTATCTGTTTGGACTCACGGAGTCCGAAACGAACCGAACTCGTCGTATTTCTTCATCATAGCCGCTTCTTCCCCACACCTTGACAAGACTTTGATTTTCAAATCAATTGGAATCTTGATTAGGTGTTTAATGAATAGATATTTGATATCTTTTTCAAGGTGGGGTTAAACATGAGTTGTTCTCATGTGGAAAGGAATTGAATAAGAAGAGAAGACTTGTCACTCTCTAAAATGATGATTGTGCCAACCGTGAGATACATTGAGAGAGAGAGAAAGTGAGACTTTGAGTTCAAACACTTATCTTCATCTTCTTCTTCAACTTGTTCTTGGTGATTCTTGGAGAAAAATCAAGAAATAAATGAGAGTTGTGAGTTATACACTTAGAGTGTGATAATCTCATATTGGAAGCTTCATCACTTAGCTCTAGCCGTATCCTCGGAGGATAGCAAGGTGATCGTCGTTCCGGTCGTTTCTCCGGCGCGTGGCAAGTAGAGACGCGGTGCTTTCGGCGTTGGATCATTCAAGAGCTTGGAGCGGATTGAATTGAAAGGAGATCGCCTAAAGCTTGGGGTATAGCTCGAGTGAAGGTTATCCATCTAATCAACGGACTACATGGGTGAGTTTCTTTGACTATTGTTTTTCGTTTATATTTTGGTTTTTTCGTAGCTCGATCGATCCTCGTTGTGATTCGGATCGAATTAATTTTCGCTTTACCGCCTACTGGGCCTTCGTTTTAGGCACCGAATCCCAACAAAGGGTATCGGAGCGTAGGTCTTGCGATCGTATATACGATATTGGCATTTGGAATGCTCGATTAGATGGTGAATGATTTGGAATCATTTTAGTCATAATCGTGGTATATGTTTTTCGCTCGTAATAATTGTATTTTTCGTAAGTTTATGTCTAAATATAAATCTTAAATTTCGGGAAATATGATTTATATTGAAGATATGAAAGTCGTAAAATATTGATATTGATATCCTATTGAAAATCTAGCCCGAATCGTCGTCGGACGACTTTTTGGACAAAAAGGGTATTTTGGCCGAGTATGACTAGACCGTGTCCTGGTGACACGGCCGTGTCCGGCAGGTGGCCAAAGCCTTCGCAGAGACCCGACCGTGTCGAGACACGGCGTGTCCGCCGAAGTGACTCGACCGTGTCTGGATGACACGGCCGTGTCCTAGCCTACCAAGTCATCGCCAGCGACCCGACCGTGTCCTAGGACTCGGTCGTGTCTGGCCGGATTCTTCCGAGCGTGACTCGCCAAGCTGTGCGTGATCGCCGGTAGTCGCCGAGGGTGACTTGGCCATGCCGCCTGTTTTCACCCCGACTCGATTTTTTCGTGTATTCTTGAAAATTAATCTCCCGCATGTTAAATTGGATTTAATATGATTAAAATGATTTATGGTATTTCATTTTATAAGGGAAATTTGATTAATTGGAATATTTATGGTCGACCGAATTATTTTGAACGTTATCAAATTACCGATTGTGTGAATCGATTGGATCGGTTCGTATTGTTGATTGGATCAATGTATCTCTACGCTTTCCATTTATATAGTATTTATTGGATGAATGCTTTTTGAATGGGGATGTGGTTCATGGACTTAGATTTGAATCGTTCGTTTTATTCGATTGGGTTGTAAAGGCCGTTTTAAGCCTATTTATTTTACTAGAAATGTTTGTATCTAGGATGTAATTTTCGATGTAAAATTTATATGTAATGATGAAGACCGGAGGAAGATCCATTTCGAGAAGACGAAGATTCAAGACGAAGACTTGTAATTAGATTACGGAGTTTTTGTTTTCTAGGAACGGTCCATGAACCACATGTTGGTAGCAACTAGGTTGTGAATGGTTGTTTCATATTGTATGAATGCCACAAACGCGCTTAAATGAATTAATGTGCAAAGTGTAACATTAATCGCGATAATTCTCCCACAACAAATAATTAAGTTTATAAGGTTTCAAGGTTTTCCTTCCCTCCATCGAGTTTTCGGGAAATTGAAATCCAAACCGGATGTGCTATGCTTCCGAGTTATCGGGGTAGTCGTTCGGGGAGGACGGATAAATTACCGAGAGCGCATTGGATGCCTTCGGTTGGAGCAAATTTTATCCCTAGAAACCTGATAGGTTGCCGGATAAGATTCAATTGTGAAACTGATTTGCGTCGATGGTATAAACTTAACTTGTTCACGAACCATAGAAATCGTATAGGTTGAGGGGAGTGAACAAGGGGAAAAAGAAGATCGAATCATCCATTAGATGGGTTGGTGTTGGACACCACTTTATGAAAATTAATAGACTAGAAACCTGTTCGGTTGCCCTCTATTAAGATTTATAAAGAACTCGATCACCACTATGAAGTAGAGCGACGATACTTCCGGATTTCACATGGGAGTGTGTTATTCCGATAAAAATAGTGGGAGCTGGGTAACAAGAATAGAAAAGACCTTAATTCTATACTCAGAACATAATATAACAAGTCACTAATTAATCTGTTATACTTAATGCATACATAACTCAATATGACAATGAATCCACTCGCAATTCTACTCAAACGAACACCTTAATGTGAACTAACTTTGTGGATTGGCTCCGAAATCTGATGATTGTCCTCATTATAGAGGCACTGGGATACGTCTTGGAGACGGACATTCCGGCGCCTCCTGTGCGGACCCGAGCCAATCAGGAAGAGATTGAAAACCACGAAAAGTGGGTTAAGGATGACGTGAAAGTCCGTGCTTATATGATGGCTTCCATGTCTAATGAGCTTCAGAGAGCTCATGAGAAAATGACTTCTGCTAGGTAGATTCTATCTCACTTAACCGAACTTTATGGTGAGCACAAAGAGAATCGCTAGATATGAGATATCCAAGCAACTGCTCGGTGCAAGGATGAAGGAAGGTGAGAAGATTGGGAACACGTCCTCAAAATGATATCCATGATCGAGAGATTGGAGGCTCTTGATTTTAAAATGGATACTTCTCTCCAAACCGACCTTATCCTACGTCTCTCCTCGATTCCTTCTCACATTTGTTATGAACTTCAACCGCAATGAGATTGCATGTAACTTAGTCGGGTTAATGAACAACCGGTGACCGCTCGCCTCGGATGAAGATCCCGCGGATGAAGGAGTCTCGCACTTGTGATTTCTTCTGGACTTCGGAAGTCTAAGAATAAGAAGAAAAAGACCAAGAAGCGGACTGGACCACAAGCTAAGGACCTTAAGGGTAAGGGCAAGGCCCCGATGGTTCCAAAGAACAAGAAGAAGAAGGATGCTTGTCTCAAGTGCGGTGAGCTGGGCCACTGGGCTAGAGACTCTCCGATTCTTCATGGCACTTCGTCTGAGAACTTTTAGTTTTGGAAACAAATTGTTCTCGCATCGTATTTTCTACTTCTGGATAATCGGATTCTGGTGCTAGTTCTCATATTTGTACCGTGAATCAGGATCTGGAACAAAGTAGGAAGCTTGGAGCTGGAGAAGTTATGATCACAGTCGGAAGCGGGCATAGTGTCGAGGCGACCGACATAGGATCACTTCTTTTGGGTTTAGAATCCGGCTTTGTTTTGACTTTAGATGATGTACTTGTTTTGCCCAAGGGGAATAATAACATTTAACTTTTCCGATCATGGATCGAAAAAGGCTTTTCATTTTTCATTAGTAATGGTTCCTGCAAATTTATTTTAGAAATAAACTTGTGGGCGCTGCTACATTGTCAAATGGACTGTATCATCTTAACCTAAGTAACCAAGTCGTTGTGAATACTAAGACTAGGAAACGAGGTAAGGATGAAACTAATCAAGTTTTGAAATGGCATCTTAGACTTGGTCATGTTGGTCAGACCAAGGTTTACAAAAGGATGGACTTATGGGTCCATTGGGATCGGATCCCTTTCCTACTTGTGAATCTTGCCTTTAAGGCAAAATGACTGAGTTCCCCTTCATAGGGACTTATGAAAGAGCCGCTGATAAACTAGGATTAATCCATACCGATGTACGTAGTGTTTTGGAAGCAGCACGTGACGGATATCAATATTTCATTACGTTTACAGATGATCATACTAGGTATGGTTATGTATACCTAATGAAACATAAATCCGAGGCCTTTGAGAAATTCCAGGAATTCAAGGCCCTAGTCGAGAAACAAACTGGTAATCATATCAAAGCACTTCGGTCGGACCGAGGTGGCGAGTATATGAGTACGGAGTTTGACGAGTTCCTTAAGGAACATGGAATAGTTTCACAACTAACACCTCCAGGTACTCTGTTGGAACATTTAGTTCCATACATAAATTAAAAGTGTTTTGATGATTAATGTTGATAAGCAAAACAAAACAACGAAGAGACGAAGCAAGCATCGAAGGAAAACGAAGTGCAAAAAGCTGGAAAAACACAAAGCTAACGTACGTAATATGTGATCATTAACGTACGTAATGGTAGCAGCTTAACGTACGTAATGGATGAGAGATAACGTACGTAAAGGAGTTCAAACAAGTGAACGTTGGAGAAGTCAAAGTCAGCAAAGCATACAACGGATATATGACGTCATGAGTGACGTAATGTTAACGTACGTAACAAAGGAAAGGCTAACGTACGTAACTCAAAATGACGAAACTCCCTGGACTGATTTGTGAAGACGCTAACGTACGTAACCAGCCACGGTTAACGTACGTAATGAGGCTTACGTACGTAATGGAGAGCATATAACGTACGTAAAGAAGGTTCAGCAGCTAACAGCTAGTTTGAAGATGGAGCCTATAAATACCATCCCTATGGTATTGTTTGAGTACAACAACCTTGAGCAAATTGTCTATACTTGTGATATTATTATACACATTCTTGTTGTTGATATTGAGCTTAATTGTAAGTGTTTGAGTGAGAATTCACGAAAACATACACGAGTGGTAAAAGCAAAGATACGATTCGATTCGGTGTTATTAGGATCAAGGATCCGGCATTATTAGAATCGCAATCGATATCTAAGTGAGGTTTATCTAGTACCCATAGAAAGCTAGAGCGGTTGATTCCTTGTCCGATAGAAAAGGAAAACGGTTTAACTTGGACCGACGCAAAGACAAGTACGAGTGGTTTATCACGGACCGATAGAAGACGTGATTGTAAACGGTTATACCTCGACCGATTGAAGAGAGGCGAAGAGGTTGCTATCTTTAACCTATTGAAAAAGATAAAGAGAGGACGTAGGCTCGTTTATAGCCGAACCTCTATAAATTCTTGTGTCCTTTATTTTCCGCAATTTACTTTAGCTTCCGCATATAACGGCAAAAATATCCGATTTGGTACCCAACAATTGGTATCGGAGCAGTACTCCAATACGCGGCTTAACATCCGAGGAGAAGATCCAAAATGGCTTTTCAAATGGCTCCCGTCGAAGGCCTTGCTCTCAACCGACCACCATTCTTTGATGGCTCAAATTATTTGACGTGGAAGAAGAAGATGTCGATATTCATCCGAGCATACGACATCGAAATTTGGAAGATTATCTGCCTTGGCCCGAAAGTTCCAATCAAATCCGACGGTACGCTCAAATGTTTCGAAGAATACGACGATGCCGATTGGAAAAATGACCATCTAAATTGTAAGGCTACTCAACTCTTATTTTGTGCCTTAAATCCGGAAGAGGTCAATCGAATCTCATCGTGTGAGAGTGCGAAAGAAATATGGAAAATTCTAGAAATCACACACGAAGGGACGACTCAAGTCAAGGAGACGAAGATAAAAATGCTTCTCCATGACTACGAGTTATTCATGATGAAGGGTGACGAGTCCATCACCAACATGCTCGACCGATTCTCGGTCATCACCAATGGACTAGCTTCGTTTGGCAAACCATTATCTAGTAGTGAAAAAGTCAAGAAAATCTTAAGATCACTACCTAGTGAATGGGACGGCACCGTGACCGCGATTATGGAATCCAAAGATCTCAACACGCTCGATTTTAGTGCCCTCGTTGGTTCGCTAATTAATTATGAGATAGTGTTAAAATCACGAAGTGTCAAGCCAAAGCCGAAAGAAAAATCGTTAGCCATGAAGGCTAAGATATCGAGGAAGAAAGAAGAAACCCCGGTGGAGGAAAGCGACGAAGAAGCAGCATATTATGCCAAAAATATTAGTAAATTCCAAACCTTATTAAACCGGAGGAAGAAGGGTATCTCGGGCGAATCTAAGAAATTTGACAACTCTTGTCGATTATGTGGAAAACCAGGCCACTTCGCTAAGCATTGCCGTGCCAAACCCAAGAAGGAGGTTCTCGTGGCTACTTGGAGCGATGAAGATGAAGACGATGATTTCATCAATCAAAATAATCTCGCTCTCATGGCCCGGAGTTCGTTCGACGACAGTGACGTCGAAAGCCAAGTAAGTACATCCTCCCGTGATGAATTATTTGATGCATTTGAGTTGTTACATACGGATTTCCAAAATGCTTTATCGGAAATTAAATCCCTCAAGTCTAAAATTAAATCTTTGGAAATTGAAAATTCTAAAATTATCGAGAAGGGAAAATTTTTCGAACTCAATCATTCGAAATGCATTGAAAATGAGAATATTTTGAAGAATGATCTTTTAAAAGTTCAAGATGAACTAAAGTCTTTGACAAGAAAATTATCGTGCGGCAACGATAAATTTGAACAAATGTTATGTCTTCAAAAATATACTTTAAATAAAGAGGGGTTAGGATTCAAACCACGTTCGAAAAACGAATCCGTTAATTTTAAAATACCCCATTGCGAAAAGTGTTTGAAAATCGGGCATCACGTTTCAAATTGCAAAAGCCCTCGCCGGACGATAAAAATTAAGAAAATTTGGGTTCCTAAAGGAACAAATATTTCAAATATTGTTTATGTCTCGAAACAAAAACCAACTATAGGTTGGATCCCCAAAAATTGATTTTTGTATTTTACTCAGGGGGAGTATTTTTTTTAAGGGAGATATTATTCTCAGGGGGAGTTTTTACCCTTTATGCATTTATTCATAAATTTTATCATGCATATTTTATATTTTGGTATTATTTATTTCAATTGATATCTTATCCACTTTTTGATGAAAACAAAAAGGGGGAGAGAAAGGAGGAAAATGGGATTTACCCTAAAAGGGGGAGAAACGAAGGAGTTGAAAAATGAAAAGGAGAAGTCGAAAAAAATGACAGAAAAAGAAAAATGCGGAGACGTCGAAAAGACGATGAAAATTTAAAAATGGAGAAAATAATAGAAGGAGTCGAAAAAGAAATGGGAGAAGATTCTAACAAAACGGACAAAGTCGAAAACTTTGGTCTGTAAAGATATACATATATTTGTATTTCTGCAGGAAAATCCCATTGGCGTATTGTTGTTTTGTAATCATCAAAAAGGGGGAGATTGTTGGAACATTTAGTTCCATACATAAATTAAAAGTGTTTTGATGATTAATGTTGATAAGCAAAACAAAACAACGAAGAGACGAAGCAAGCATCGAAGGAAAACGAAGTGCAAAAAGCTGGAAAAACACAAAGCTAACGTACGTAATATGTGATCATTAACGTACGTAATGGTAGCAGCTTAACGTACGTAATGGATGAGAGATAACGTACGTAAAGGAGTTCAAACAAGTGAACGTTGGAGAAGTCAAAGTCAGCAAAGCATACAACGGATATATGACGTCATGAGTGACGTAATGTTAACGTACGTAACAAAGGAAAGGCTAACGTACGTAACTCAAAATGACGAAACTCCCTGGACTGATTTGTGAAGACGCTAACGTACGTAACCAGCCACAGTTAACGTACGTAATGAGGCTTACGTACGTAATGGAGAGCATATAACGTACGTAAAGAAGGTTCAGCAGCTAACGGCTAGTTTGAAGATGGAGCCTATAAATACCATCCCTATGGTATTGTTTGAGTACAACAACCTTGAGCAAATTGTCTATAGTTGTGATATTATTATACACATTCTTGTTGTTGATATTGAGCTTAATTGTAAGTGTTTGAGTGAGAATTCACGAAAACATACACGAGTGGTAAAAGCAAAGATACGATTGGATTCGGTGTTATTAGGATCAAGGATCCGGCATTATTAGAATCGCAATCGATATCTAAGTGAGGTTTATCTAGTACCCATAGAAAGCTAGAGCGGTTTATTCCTTGTCCGATAGAAAAGGAAAACGGTTTAACTTGGACCGACGCAAAGACAAGTACGAGTGGTTTATCACGGACCGATAGAAGACGTGATTGTAAACGGTTATACCTCGACCGATTGAAGAGAGGCGAAGAGGTTGCTATCTTTAACCTATTGAAAAAGATAAAGAGAGGACGTAGGCTCGTTTATAGCCGAACCTCTATAAATTCTTGTGTCCTTTATTTTCCGCAATTTACTTTAGCTTCCGCATATAACGGCAAAAATATCCGATTTGGTACCCAACATACTCCTCAGTTAAATGGTGTGTCAGAAAGAAGGAACCGGACCCTGTTGAACATGGTCCGTTCCATGCTAGGCTATACTGACTTGCCGATTTACCTGTGCGGGTATGCACTCCTGACTGCCGCGTATATCTTGAACAGATGTCCTTCCAAATCCGTTCCTAAAACTCCACATGTGATGTAGGAAGGAAGGAAACCAAGTCTTAATCATATTAGGATTTGGGGATGTCCCGCCTATGTCAAGAAGACTAAGGTGGAAAAGTTGGAAGCTAGGTCTGCGAAGGGACGTTTCATTGGATTCTGTGCAGGACGATGGGATATCTATTCTACATGCCCGAAGATCGAAAGATCGTTGTTGCTTTACAAGCACACTTCTGGAAGATGAGTTCATTCAGAAGGCGGAGCAGTAGAAGTATTTCTTTGGAAGAATACAATGAAACTCCTAAAGAGACACTGTGCAAGAAATTGGAACCGAACCTTCAAACACAAGTACAACCACCTCGTAGGTCTAGTAGGGTGTCTCAATTACCTAAGAGGTATAGTTTTATGCACTTGGAGGAACCGGGTTTCCTCGAGGTTCCAAGTGATAAACAAGAGACCGACCCACGACCAATGACCTAGCAATGGTGGATGTAGACTCCATGAAATGGATCAGATGTGATCTTCATGTAGTTGGGACCTTCATTTTGATGAGACGGTTAAAGAGTTTGACTTCGTGCAAAATGAAGAGGAATCTTGTGTATACAAGAGGGTTAGTGGGAGCAAGATCACATTCTAAGTACTATATGTAGATGACATTCTACTAATAGGAAATGATGTGGGAATGCTCAGTTATGGGAAAGCTTGGTTTTCGAGTAATTTCTCCATGAAAGACTTGGGAGAAGAAACCTATATTCTTGGGATTCGATTCTACCGGATTAGATCGAAGAGAATGATAAGTTTTTCCCAAGCCCTCTATATAGATTAGATCTTAAAGAGGGTTCCTTCTGATGCGACATGGAATAAAACTTACCTTGAAGATGTGTCCTCATAGTGAGGAACAATGAAAGGAAATGAGTTATATACCATATGATTCGGCAGTGGGTAGCCTCACATATGCTTTATTGTGTACGAGACCTGACATTACGCATCCGGGAGCGTGGTAAGTAGGTTTCTGCTAACCTGGTTCGGGAACATTATAACGCCATAAAGAACGTTCTCAAGAACTATAAAGTACTAGAGATCTGGTTCTTATATATGGTGGTGGAGAACTGAATGTGATGGGATTCACTGTATTGGACTTCCAAGGACAGAAAGACGATTCTATATCTACTTCTGGCTACATTTACTCTTAATGGAGGAGCAGTATCTTGGCATAGTGCCAAGAATAGCGCGACTGCTAATTCCACCTGTTAGGCTGAGTATAAGGCGGCCTCGGAGGCCTCCAAAGGAAGAATTTAGAAGTTACTGGGTAAACTTCACGTGACACTGGTCTTCTTAGGAGTAGTACCACAGGCCTAGGAGCCAAGGTTTCATAACAGTTCCAAACATATTGAGAGAGAGTATCATCTCGTAAGAGCATTCGTTCGCAAAGAGATACATTGTAGCTGCATAGAGTAGAGTCAGCCGACTACGTCGCTGATCCACTGACCTAGCCACTTTCTCAGATTAGCTTAGAGCGTCATCTGGAGAACATGGGTATTAGATACCATAGTGTGTGGCATTGAGTGCAAGTGGGAGATTGTTAGGAGTATGCCCTCGAATGCCACTCAGAGGTTGTTGAGTGAGGGCATTGTACTTGTAATTATGTAAACCAATTATATAAGGCAAATGAATGTTTCTTTATTTCTTGGTAGTTCTTGGCATTCCTAACTCGTAAATAAACATATAGAAACTAGTCCGTGTATTTGAGAGCAAAGCGTTCCACTCCTTATTGGATAAGGAGTCGGCCTTTGGAAAGGTTATAGCTCAAATACTTAATCGTTCGCAAGTCGATGAAACTTGGTAGGCGTTAAGTTTATGTGAAGACTTGTATGACGTGTTCTTTGACATGGAGAGTGCACATCGAACACTAATGGTTAGTGGGAGCACACGTTATAGGTATGCTAATTGGATTAGTATACTCGAACCGACTCACCCTCGATTCGTCACATGGATTTCACTCGGGACGATCAATGACGGAATCGAAAGGTTGTGATAGGTATTCGTGAACCTTAGACTTGAGGATTTAGTAGGGATGTGCTTGTGACGTCAAGATTTTCATTAGAGTAGTTCGACCACCGTAAACCGGAAGGCGGGGTCAACCTCGACGTGCATCTTGACCAGGCAAGTAGCGAGTCTACCGAATACCAAGATAGAATTCTTTCTCCCGTTAGTGAGCGGGTTATATGTCCTATGCGGTTATTGGCGAGATGAGATCATAAGTCTTTGGCCAAAGCATTGGAGCTAGTTGTATTAGATACACGGCGACTCGATGATCTCGATTTGCATTAACGCATGCATAGCGTCAAGTACGAGATAGGGTTTGGTACCGTGACCTATAACTTGATCGGGACATTTGAAAAAAGGGTTTATCATTATCTTGGTATTCACTACAGAATGGTTCTTGAATGATCCCAATCATTCGTTCTCGGTTAAGTGCAGTGTAGGCCACCAGTGGCTAGGTGGTGCTACTACTCTTTAGTTCCTCCCATTCTTGGCGAGACGGACCTACCGAGTCGCGCATTAGGATTGACGACGGAATGAATTAAGCTAATTCTCTCATTATGAATATTAGATATTGGATATCTAATTTGGGACATTGGATATTTAAATCGATTTATCGGATAAATTGATTTACGGCTTAATGAATTAAATATATCACTGGGTGATTAATTTAATTCATGAATATAATTATTTCTTGGAGAAATTAATTATGTTATTATGTATTTGATATGATTAATTAATTGGATTAATTGATCGATATAAATACATCGGAACGGAATCGGAGTTTATCTGTTTGGACTCACGGAGTCAAAGCGAACCGAACTCGTCGTATTTCTTCATCATAGCCGCCCCCCTTCCCCACACCTTGACAAGACTTTGATTTTCAAATCAATTGGAATCTTGATTAGGTGTTTAATGAATAGATATTTGATATCTTTTTCAAGGTGGGGTTAAACATGAGTTGTTCTCATGTGGAAAGGAATTGAATAAGAAGAGAAGACTTGTCACTCTCTAAAATGATGATTGTGCCAACCGTGAGATACATTGAGAGAGAGAGAAAGTGAGACTTTGAGTTCAAACACTTATCTTCATCTTCTTCTTCAACTTGTTCTTGGTGATTCTTGGAGAAAAATCAAGAAATAAATGAGAGTTGTGAGTTATACACTTAGAGTGTGATAATCTCATATTGGAAGCTTCATCACTTAGCTCTAGCCGTAACCTCGGAGGATAGCAAGGTGATCGTCGTTCCGGTCGTTTCTCCGGCGCGTGGCAAGTAGAGACGCGGTGCTTTCGGCGTTGGATCATTCAAGAGCTTGGAGCGGATTGAATTGAAAGGAGATCGCCTAAAGCTTGGGGAATAGCTCGAGAGAAGGTTATCCATCTAATCAACGGACTACAAGGGTGAGTTTCTATGACTCTTGTTTTTCGTTTATATATTCGTATATACGTAGATCGATCGATCCTCGTAGGGATTCGGATCGAATTAATTTTCGTTTTACCGCTTCCGCTGGGCCTTCGTTTTAGGCACCGAATCCCAACAGCAGAAACCTAGGCTGTCGAGTCGAGTCGAGTCGTGGTTTGTCGAGTAATGTGTGGTCTTGTCGTTCGAGTCGTCAGGTGACAAGTTGAGTTGTGCGTAGTCACAACGTGTCGGATATGTTGTCAGACGAGATTAGTATCGTGGGCGACTGTCACCTCCGTGCAACCTGTTGATGTAAGTCTCCTCTTTTATGCATAATAATTGTGTTCATGATTTCATTTATGTGTGATATTTGTGGTGCATAATTTTATTTACACGGTGTTGTGTAATGACGTTGTATTCGATACTTGGATACGCTGTGCGTGTATAGAACTGGATGTATTGATGTTTGGCCCTTGAGCCACCACGTGGTTGGTATGGTGTGAAAGTTGTGAACCTTGATGGGTTTTGCGGTAGAGTTTGTGAGAAACTCGGATGAATGATTTTGCTGTGTGTTTAAACTTGATGCCATGAGATGTATGTGATTGAATTGGCGACCCTGTTTGCCATTTGGGCATGTGGTTTTAATATCGACTATTTTGGATTGTTGTAATTATACCCGCTACGGGTAGCTTTGAAAACGTTTTTCCTTAAAGACTACTGATTTGAGCATTTTTGTGGAAATCAAAATTTTTGGAAAAATCTTGTTTTGGAAAACGGCCTAATTTTCGAATTTAAATGTTATGTGTTTGTGTGTTGGGGGCTCTTGTGACAGTGCGATCCTGCGGCTAGATGTTACGGCCGTAAGATGTTTTCCATTACGGCCGTAAGCTCGAGTTATTACGACCGTAAATGCATGTTATTACGGCCGTAAACTTTTGGTGACCCGATAGAAATTTGTTATTACGATTGTACCGTGCCCCATGTTTATCTAATCTGTTGATA
>JAWKAU010000661.1:0-45857 GCA_033398695.1 Orobanche coerulescens
GACCACTAGCTGGATCGCGGTTTCCCTTGCCGTTCGCCGTTTCGTATCTGGCGATCGCACGAATTTGGCGCCTCTTGATTGGCCGAACGCCCGGCCGCAGATTATCAAGACATTGACATTATTTGGCGGTCACAGTTGTTTCGCTTGCCTTCTGCGCTGGAGATGAATTATCTTTTTAAGCTGACTGTGCAGAAGGGATCGATCGGCGGTTACCATATCCAAGGTCGCCAGGGTAGGGTGGTTATCGGGGTGCCGAGCAAGACTCGGGGCGACCTGAAAAAGTGGTGCTGGGTTGGTGGTGCATGGAAGTCGACATCGAGCGAACCGCCGGAGGAGGAGTTGGATATCCCTACCAATTTCCGGGAGAGGAATCCAAGTAAGGGTTTCCTTTCTCCCTTTTTTTGGATACTCCTTGGACTGATCTAATTTATTTCCCTTTTTGCAGGATCCCTTGTTCCATCGATCGACGATCTCCCCTTTGATTTCTCGATCGTCTGGGAGCGGATTCGCGCATTGCCGGTTTCCTATAAAGACGTTCAATCAGTCAGCCACGAATCTCATCGGTTGGGAGCTCGACTGTTTCGCTTCCCTCGCCACCTGAAGGCCCCTGGTATGACTTTTCATCCACTCTCTTCTGCGAGGCGATCGTCTCCAAGAGGTCGCCATGTTTACGTAAGTGTCTAACTTGTTTTAGTTTCTTTTTTGGCAGAGATTTATTTTCCCCGTATCGCCGAGCTACCGCAGGAGATCGCCATGTCTAATCCCGGTTTTCTCGGTCGCCTTCATCTGGGAAAGAAAACGGGTCGCGTTGCTGCGACGTCGTCTCGCCCTGCCCCTGTGGTGAGGCCCGTTGCGGTGCCGGTCGCCGAACCGGAATCTCAAGGTGAGGAACAACTTCAGTGCAACCGCAAGAGGCGGAGGACGGAGGCGTCCCTTCCGTCGGCTGAGGTGGACTTAGCTATCCTGGAGCCGCCGATCGCCGCTCCCCCCGTTTCTTCTGTTCCGATGGCGGAGGGGTCTGGTCCCAGGCCATCGGCGTCCAGCTCCAGGTCCTCTGCCGGCTATTTGAAAAGGACGGCGATTGCTGACGCCGAGACCCCTCGGGGAAAGCCCTTTTTTGGCCGTGATCCAGAGCTGGTCAACAGGTGAGAATGGTTTGAAACTTCCGAGCCAGGCGTTCTGAGTAAGGTTTAGGCTAACTCCTTGGTTTCCTTGGTTTGCGCTGCAGGGTTCGTCTTGCCGATCCGGACGTTGCTCCCATGGTGCTGGACTTTCTGTCGAGCAAGGCTCCGCAACAATCTCTCGACGTCCCTGCTTACGTTCGCCAGGATATCACCTCTTTGCCCAAGGCTTGGACGACCGACCTCAATGCGATCACTCGTCGGCGATCTGGAGACGCCATGCAGGCGACCGTTGCCCTGGCTCTTCAGACGGCGACGATGGTCGTCCAAGCTGCAAGGGATTTTGAGGGGCGACCCTCCACTGCTCATCTCTATCGCGACCTCGAGGCCGCCCGGAACAAAAATATCGAGGATGCCAACCGGATCCGGGCTATGGAGAAGGAGTATGAGGAGACGGCCAAAAGAGCTAAGCAGGATGTAGATCGATTGATGCAGGAGCTGAGCCGTTCCAAGGAGGCTGCCGATCGGTCCCGTGATGAGGAGAAAGAAACTCACCAGAAGCTCGCGGCGTCTCAGGAGGAGGAGGCCGGACTGAAGGCGATGGTTGATCGGCTCAGCGGTGAGCTGGACGTGGCGAAGAAGGATCTGGAGAAGGCTCAAGGTGAGAATGCCGCCAAGGTTGTCGAGCTGGCGGGGGCTGAGAAGACGGTCGCAGAGTTGAAGGGCCAACTGAAGGCGTTCGAGACCGATCCCTACCAGAGTGTGGCGCTCGCCGGCGAGTTCGCCTATTACTTGGCCTACGCTGACGCTGTCCGAGCCGCAAAAAAGGCAGGGATCGAGATCGGTCCCTTGATGGAGAGGTTCAAATCCTACGCCCTCGCGAATCCTTTGCACCCGGAGTTCTTCTTGCCGATCCTTGACTTAGCCGACTTCGGGATCGACTTGAGTTGGTATACGGGTAAACTCATTCATCCCGAGGCCGAAGCCGATCCGCAACCCGAGGGCGAAGACCAGCAGGCGGGACCTTGAGAGGCATTTTTGTTTTCCTCTGTAACTTTGTGCTTTTCGTTTTCCTTTTGTAATGCCTTCGGGCCCCGTAATGTACTAAACTTGCGTTATGAACAAAATGTTCTTCTTTTCATACGATCGCCTTTGAATGTTTCCGTGCAACTTTTACAAGTATGTGTATGATTGCTTTCGATGTTTTGTTCATCCGATCGATTGTCTGAGTGTTGAAAGCATTGATATGTTTTGAATCGGAATCCTTACTTGTAATTTTTGTCGGACGACTCCGATCGTCCTGCGCGTGTTTGAGTGAGGCCGATCGTGTGTGGTTCCTTTTGTTCGATCGTATCTGGGATTAGCTCGACCCATCTCTGCCCCCTTGTTTTTGTTTACTTATTGTAAGTAAGGAAATGAAAACTAAGTCGTCGAGGCTATCTTCAGTTTTGTCGGTTCTGAAGATTTATGTATTGTTGGGGTGTTCGATGGACCGACCTCCCTTATCGTGTCTTTGTGTGCGAGGGATGTTGTGTATCCCGCGACTCACTTTTTGTGAGGGTCCTCCGTTAGACTACGCTTGCCTTGTGTTAAAACGAAAGGTGGGCGATCTTGGTCTGGAGGAATCCTTGCGCGGGGCGTCGTAGGTTTATTCGACTCCACGCCCGCGGCTTGTCAGCTCTGCTTCCACCTCGGCCCGCCATGAAGATGGCGACCCTCGACGGTGTACGTTGAGACGGGGGTAGTGGCACGTCGCATTGTCCGGGTTCACCAAGTTAGATGATGAACCATTGAGGGAGGGCGATCGTGTCCACTGATTAGTTTTGGAGGGTCCTTCGGCTACGCCGGCCTCGTATTCAAACGAAGGGCGGGCGATCTAAGCTCGAAGGAACCTTGCATGGGCGATCGCCAGAATAGATGGGATAGAGAACAAAAATATTTTATTATGTTCCTTGTACATTTGGCAGTTGAAAATGAATACAAAGTTATCATTGATAGTATTTCTTCAGATGTACAACGTTCCAGGGATATCGGTCCGGAGTACCGTCAGGGTGTTCCAGCTCGTAGGCTCCCTTAGTTAGCCATTTCGATATTCTGAAGGGGCCTTCCCAACTTGGTCCAAAGACACCTGTGTGGGTTTGGATCTTTTTGAGGACGAGATCGCCCACTTGAAACCGCCTTTCCCTGACCTTCGAATTGAAGAACTTTTCGGATCTCCTTTTGTGGATAGTGTTCTTCATTTCCGAGGTCAGTCGACGTTCTTCGAGCATGTCGAGGTCGATCCGTCGGGCCACATCATTATCGATCGTCATCTCTTGCTCGGTTCGATGGCTGAGGACGGCGATCTCCGAGGGAATCACCGCTTCTGTTCCGAAGGCGAGGGCGAATGGGGTTTCGCCCGTTGAATTGCGGGTCGTTGTTCGGTAAGACCATAAAATGTCTGGGAGCTCGCTCGCCCATCGTCCTAGCCTGGATTCGAGTCGCGCTTTAATTGTGTGTTTGAGGATCTTGTTCACTGCCTCTACCTGCCCGCTCGTCTGAGGGTGATAGGGAGCCGAGAACAACCTTTTGATTCCCCATTTATCACAGAATTGCATGACTTCTAAGCCGTCGAACTGCTTTCCATTGTCGGAGATGATGGCCTGGGGTAGACCGAACCGGCATATGATGTTTCTCCAGATAAACTTGATCACTTGCTCTTGGCCGATCTTGTTTAGCGGTTCGGCCTCTGCCCATTTGGTGAAATAGTCGACCCCGACGATGGCGAACTTACAGCCTCCTGGAGCCGTCGGTAAGGGACCTATAAGGTCGATGCCCCATTGAGCGAATGGCCATGGGCTGTACATCTAGGTGAGCTGCTCGGGGGAGATTTTAATACTTGGTCCCATTACTTGACATCTATGACACGACCTGGCATAGGCGATCGCATCCTTCTGAAGTGACGGCCAGAAAAAACCTTGCCTGGTTGTCTTATGGATGAGAGCTCGTCCGCCAGCGTGATTTCCACAGATTCCGTCGTGGATCTCGGCTAAAGCAGTGTCCTTCCTCCTGTAATACACTTGAGGGGAAGGCTGAAAGCTCGCTTGTAAAGACGATCGTCCAATAGGGTGTATCTGGTCGCTCGGAGCTGGAGTTGGCGAGCTTTGATACGGTCGTCAGGGACCGTCCCGTCCTTCAAGTATGTGATGAACGGAGTCATCCAGCTTTCTTCGGCAACGACAACTGTGGCCACCAGGTTTCTTTCGATTGCCGGCCTTGCTGACTTTGTAATTTGGATATTAGAGAAATCGGCCGCCCCATCCGACGATGCTAGCTTGGATAGGGCATCGGCCTGAGAGTTGTGCTCTCTCGGGACTTGTTCGATTTGTACTTCTTCAAATTTCGTGCACATCTCGGCGACCAGCTCTTGGTATTTGATCATCTGTTCGCCACGTGCCTCATATTCTCCTTTGACTTGGTTCACGACCAGGAGGGAGTCCATGAAGATATGGAGGCGATGAACGTCTAGGGCGAGAGCCAGGTCGAGCCCGCCTACCAAGGCTTCGTATTCGGCTTCATTGTTGGTCGCACGAAACCCGAAACGCACGGCATTTGTGAAACTTTGTCCGTTGGGGCTAATGAGGACGATCCCTGCCCCTGATCGCGAGTTGGTCGCCGAACCGTCAACGTACAAATTCCAGGCAGGTCAACCGATATGGGTCGGACTGTGAGGGAATGTTAACTCCACCACGAAGTCCGCCAGAGCTTGGCCCTTGATCGCCGTGCGAGGAGCGTATGTGATGCCGTATTGGGCGATCTCTAGTGACCATTTGAGGAGTCGCCCGTTGGTGTCCGGTCGATGTAGAACTTGCCTTAGAGGGAGAGTTGTCAAAACCTCCACTTGATGGTCGAAAAAGTAGGCTCTTAGCTTACGGACACTCATGACTAGAGCGTAGGCGATCTTCTCCAAAGGTGTATAGCGTGTTTCAGCGTCGTGGAGCGCTTGACTAACATAGTAGATCGGCAGATGGACTGGTCCCTCCGCTCGCACCAAGACAAGACTCGGCCGCGACCTCCGAGGCCGCTAGGTAAAGTAATAATTTCTCACCGAGATCGGCTTTGCCAGATCTGGGGTTGGATAAATATTCCTTTATTTTGGCGAACGCCACCTGACTCTCCCTTGTCCATGCGAACTTTTTGTTCTTGATGGTCGCGAAGAAAGGCTTGCTTTTATCGCCGAGCCGAGATATGAAGCGGTTGAGGACGGCCAGACAACCTGTGAGGCGTTGTACCTGCTTGATGTTCCGAGGTTCCTGCATGTCGAGGATCGCCTGTATCTTGGTGGGATTCGCCTCGATCCCCCTTTGGCTGACAATGTGCCCCAGGAATTTCCCGGAGCCCACCCCAAAGTTGCATTTCTTGGGGTTCAGCTTCATGTTGAACTCTTCGAGGATGGCGAATGTCTCGGCGAGATCATTGAGGTGATCTTCCTTCTTGAGGCTTTTGACCACGATATCGTCGATGTAGACCTCCATGGTCTTGCCGATCTGATTAGCAAACATCCTGTTGACCGAGGATTTGGTAGGTCGCCCCGCATTCTTCAAGCCGAACGGCATCCGACCCAAAAGTATATGTCTTTTCCGTGTGGAAAGATGTGTGTTTTATGTCTTTCTCCGCCATTGGGATTTGATGATATCCGCGAAGGCATCCATAAACGACATCATTTCGCACTGCAGATTATCGACCAAGTGATCAATATGAGGCATCGGAAAGTGGTCTTTTGGACAAGCCGCGTTGAGGTCGGTGAAGTCGATGCATAATCTCCAGGAACCAGTTGGCTTCTTGACGAGTACCGCGTTGGCGACCCATTGTGGGTCGTCCGTAGCTACCCCGATTAACTTGTTGTCGAGTAACTTTTGGACCTCTATGTCGAGCGCCGCGTATTTTTCGGGGCCGAATTTCCTACGTTTTTTATGAACAGGCTTCATCGCCGGGTCGATCTTTAGATAGTGGCAAGCGTGCTCGGGACTTATACCAACTATATCTTGATGCGACCAGGCGAAGACTCCGATGTTCTTACGTAGCAAATTGACCAGATCTCCTTTCAGTGCGAGGTCGATGCTTGCGCCGATCTGTACTTCCCGTTCTGGACGAGCCGAATCTATGACTATACTCTCCAACTCTTCGATGGGGACGGTCGCTTCTTGCTTGGAACGATTTCCGGACTCGATCCTCGGATCGACGTCGAGACTCGGCTTGAAACCGATCCTTGGCTCGATGTCGTCCGTTAACTGATCCGAGATGGCGTCCTCTGAGTTGGGTTGGTACGATGTGTTTGGTTCGTCGATCTCCATGGGTCGATCGTCGATCGTTTCAACGTTACACATATCGGGGGAAGTATTGAAAATAGTAACGACATAAGAGTAATTTAAACATCTTTTTGCCATTAGCTGATCCCCCTTTACAGTACCGACCGTCCCATCGGCAGTGGGGAATTTGATACAATAAAAGAAGGACGAAGCGACCGCCTCAAAGGTTTCTAAGAATGGACGACCTAGGAACCCATTATAGATGCTGGGTCTATCTATGATTACAAAATTTAGGTTCCTAGTAATCCTAACCTTGGGATCGTAAAAGCATATCAGCTCGACGGAGAGCTTGATCCTCCCATAGGCTTGGACAGTGCTGTCGCCGAATCCTTGGAGCACGGTGTCGAATGGCTTGATGAATTTGGTTAAGTTTCCGAGCTGATCCAGAAATTTTGAATATGATATTGCAGAAGCTCCCGTTGTCGACCAGCACGCGGTCGACCGCCTTCCCAAGGATACAGGCAGAGATCACCAATGCATCCTCTTTGGGGCATTGTACCCCCTCCCTGTCTTTATTGGAGAAGGTGATGAGCGCGTCTCTAGCGATGGTCGGCTCTGGGGGCACCACAATATGGACTCCGGCGAATGCCCTCAGTTCGGCCTTCCGCTTCCTGTTTGACGCGGTGGAAACCGGGGAAAGGCCCCCGAGGTTCCCCCCTCCTGCTTGGAGCATATTAATCCGACCGCCAGGGTTGATCGTAGGAATCGATTCATCGGAATGCTCTGGCTCGTGTTCGATCCTGGCGACCGAATTGGGAGGCGTCCTTTCGTTTTGACGGCGCTTGCGACCTCCGGTCCTCTCTGGTCGAGGTTCTGGCTTGGTGACCAGGTTGTCTAATTTGCCTTCTTCGAACAGTCGCCAGAGTTGCCTGAGGAGGTCGCGGCATTGGCTGGTGTTGTGGCCGGGACTTTTGTGGTAGGCACAGAATTTGCTACGGTCTAGATGACCGTGGTCCCTTATTGGCTTTGGTTTGGAAAGCCACTCCCGCCCCTTAATTGCGTTGAAGATGTGGGCTGGAGATAAGTTGAGGTTGTGGAGGAGGTGAACCTCTACATCACCGAAGGCTTTGAATTCGCCAGGCGGCTTTGCGACCGCCTTTCTGGGCTTGGCGACCGTCTTTTTCTGAACATGGGATGGCATCTTCCCCTCTCCGGTGGGTTCCTCATCTAAACGGAGGGAGAGCATCCTCTGTCTGGCCAGGAAATCGGCGGCTCTGACGCGGAAGACCGAGTAGGTCGGGGGGATATCCTTTGTGAGATGCCTGAACATGGGTGAGTGGCCGTAGAATCCCCCCAGGACTGAATAGAGGGCGAGCTCGTCGCTAATGGGTTCGCCGGTGAGGACTATCTCGTCCACCCGGTCGATGTAATCTTCATCTGGCTCGTCCTTCCCGTGCTTGATTTTCATCATGCGGTGGGGGCCTTCAGGGCGAGCGACTTTGGCGGCGAAGTACGACGTAAAGTCGTTCGCCAACTTCTCGAAGCAATTGGTTGAGCGAGGTGGCAGTGAGATGTACCACCTGTGGGCGAGGTCGCCCAGAGTTAGCGGGAACATCCGACACTTTGTCGCATCTGATGCTCCACATCCGGTCATGTAGATCCGGAATTTGCTCAAGTGGGTCTCCGGATCCGATCTTCCCTCATATAGAGGTGTCTGTGGGGGAGCGATTGTTGGTTGAACCGGGGCGAGCTCGATCTGGACCGCGAATGGTTCACTTGGTCCAGAGATCGATCTCCTGGCGCCTGCCCCAGTGTCTAGTAGCGCCTTCATTTCGTCGAGCTGGCGCTGCATTGCGGCCATCGCAGTGGCCTGACTGCTTGCTGATTGGCTACCGGAGCGCGAGTCGAGGCGATCATGTACCGATCCCCTGCCCCCATGGTGGATGACGAGTTCTCTGCACGCGGATTCATTTCTTGGGCGAGTGGGGGCCTGTCGACCGGCCTGTCTTCTGGGAGTCGGATATGCCGAACTCCTGGTGACGGATTCGGACTCCGATGCCTCCCGACTCGGGCCCGACTGCCCGGGACGCCACGAGGGATCACTCCCTAGGCGGCTGAAGACGGAGTCGTCCCGCCTAACGAGAGCCTTTGCCTGCGGCTCGTGGTTTTCTGTTGATTTCTCAACATATATCCCTTTGAGCTTCCGCTTGCCGGCTCGGCGGATGGTTGTGACGGAGTGATGGTGGGAGAGTCGCATGCAATCCGTCAGCTCCCGAGGACGGCTATGGCCTCCTCAACTGCTCCGCAGGAACCGATCGAGTGAGAGACTAGGGCCGTCCCTTGGGGCGGGAGTGAGGACCTAGCGTCGCGCGGTCGCCCTCCGTCGCGGTGGGATTCTGTCCGGGTCGGAATGATATTTCCGTGATCTCGGGGTGGCTCTCTTGGAAGTTGTTGCAGACGTCATTTTTCTGAAGGTTTATTTCTTTTGAAGAACAGGGAGTGTTTCTTCAAGTGTGAGTCCGGAGAACAATGAGTGTTCTACGAGACAATCAGAATAAAAGTGAAGGTACTTCAAGTCCTTCCTCTAGCGCCAATTGTTGTTACCCAAAATATTATCCGAAGATAGTGTTGCTGGAATGATCGAGTAACCAACAAGTGCGGGAGCACGTCCGTGAGAAATTAAATGACACAAGATTTGCCGGGGTTGTTAATCCCGGGCTTGAATGCTCTCGCGAGATTTTATTAATAAGTATACTGTTGAGTACAAATATTAATGTTAGAATCTATCACAAAGAGTGTAAAGAATTCTAGTTTTCTAAGCTGTGGAGCGTATAGAATGCCGGAAGAATCAGATATGGAGTTCTGTGAATTCTTGTTATGGATGTTCTATGTGTGAGAATGTCTTTCTCTTTTCTCTCTCTTGTTTGCTGTGTTATTCGAAGCCCTTATTCTGTGTTATGGACCTTCTATTTATAGCAGACCAAGTTCTGAGGGGCCTGCGATCGCAGCGATCGTCGTTATTTATATTATAATAAGACGGCCGATCGTCTCGTCGCGTGGGGCTTTTCCCTTAAAGTCGCGGTTATTCTTGTGGCGGTACATTTATGCGGTCTGACGGGAACTCGCATGCGTCTGAGCATTGTCACCCACCTTTTCTAGATCTTGTTGGTAGGTGAGGTAGGTGACAGACTGTGAGCACAGGTCTTGTCTGTCAGCACCTTTCGCAGGTCTGCGGCCCTGTTGGTAGGTGAAGTAGGTGACAGGCTGTGGGCACCGATCTTGTCTGTCAGCACCTTTTGAGATCTGCACGCGGGTCCCAGCCCGAGATTTGGGCTTTGATGACTTTTGACGGATGTTGGATTAATACGTGGCACGAGACGATCGCCAATCAACAAAAGACGATCGCCAATCAACAAAAGGCGATCGCCGTGGGTGCCGAGTTCAGGGTGTTTTTCCCGAGCATATCTCTTATGGTAGACTTCCCGACTGCTATGACGATCGCCTTCGAGGCGTGTTTAAATGCCGCACAACACTAAATAATATAAAAAATCTAAAATATTTTAATTTTTAATTTAATTTAATAATAGAAGTAATTATTTTTAATTCTGAAATATTAATATAAATACCAACCCTCTTAAGAAATCTGCTCTCCTACCCAGCAAATTTTCAAGAATTCGTCTTGATATTTTTCTCATTTTTTTCAGAAATTAAAAAGATTTTTTTTTCAGAATTATAAAATTAAAAATATATAAATTTTTTTCAGAAATTAAAAAGATTAAAAATATTTTTTTTTCAGAATTATAAAATTAATCTTTTGAATTAAAAAGTTTTGTTTTCTGAAAAAAATCTTTTCAGAATTATAAAATTAAAAATAAAATAAAAAATTCTAATATATTTATATTAATATTTCTGAATTAAAAATAATTACCTAAAGTTCTAATTTTTTTTAAATTTTTTTATGATTTTTCAGATTCTTTAAATTTTTTTAGATTTTTTAAAAAAATTATATTAATTAGGTTTTTATATTTTTTTAAAAAAAATTAGATTTTAAATTTTTTATTTTTTTTTAAATTTTTTTAAATTAAGGTTTTTTAATATTCCAGATGTTTTAATTTTTTTTAGATTTTTTAATATTATTTAGGTTTTTATATTTTTTTGGTTAGCCATGTGTCATCCACGTCAGCTCCGGTGGCCGGAAAATACTCCGGCCGGCGACGGAGGACTAAATTGGCTAAAGTGGGGGGGGGGGGTTTTGGTCCGCCGGAGACAGATGGTTTTTTTGGCCAATTGGACCCACATACGGGACCAATTTGATAATTTTCTCAGAAATCATAATGGAATAGATAAAACATTCTATATTAAATTTTCGCTCATCCCTTTTTTGTTTTCCTACATAAAATTAAAAAAAGAAAATATAAATATTTTCTAAAAATATAAAAAGTGCAAAAAATAAATTCCATAAAAATAAAAATTAACTTAGAACTTAAAAGGTAATCCTAAAATTATGATATCTAAATCACAAAAAAAAATTATATAAAATACAATCAAATTCTAGAAAAAATTAATAAATTTTGAAATATTAAAATAGAAACTAAAAATAAAAAGTAAAAAATATGTTTGTATTCTAAAATATAAAAGAAAACTGAAATAATTAGTTTTTTAAAATTTTTAACACTTCGAGATTTATTTGTAATTTTTAAAATTAGTTTATATTTTTAGATTTAGTTCCGTTTTTAGCATTTCTCAGATTTTAAAAATTTATTTGTATTTTCTGGAAATAATTTTTTTTGGATTATATGTAATTTTAGAAATTTATTTATAATGAAGGTATGTTGTGCTTGTAAATACATTATAGATTTAGAATTTGAGTAGGTACTTAATGTCTGGAATACTTATTCCTATCTTTTTTTATATTCATAATTCACCTTCATTTAATTTAATTTCAACCATATTGGTGAAATAGTGTAGGATGCATGAGAAATGTTGTATTCTTTGAATTTATTGATAAAATATTTTATGTTAAAGGATATATTAATATTTTTTTAATATTTTAGTTATGTTATTGTAGTTTTTAGATTTTCTAAATTTATTTAGAATTTTAGAGTGTTTTATATTGTATCTATAATAATTGAACTTAATTGAGGATATTTTTATATTTTTGTTTTCCATTTTATCAACATGTTTCTAGATCATTATAATAAATATATTTTACAGGATTTACGTTCATTTCTTTCAGGATTTATATATAATGCTACCTTTTATTTCTATCGTTGTAGGATTTACTTGTAAATTTTAGAATTAATTTTTTATTTTCTAGAATTTTTACACAATTTTTAGAAAAGACAACTTACGAACATTTTATATTCCTATGTCATATGAAGTCTTTTATACGGCTCTAGGTGGTTTCCTAATTAGTATAAGGGATCTCTATTTAGTACCAAATCATAAAAGTAATAAGTTATATATCCTCATTCATAAAACTATAAATTTTTTATACCAAAATGTGTTAAAAGACTTTATTACCCTTAAAGTCTACCACTAAAAGATAAAAAACATAAAAATTAGAAAATTATTAAAAGCAAAGAACAATAATCTAAACGATCTCACAACTCAGTATTTCTCTCTGCAAAAAAATTCTCCGCTGCATCTCTCTGCAAAAAAACTCTCCCGTCGTGAAACTCTTTCGTCGGCCAAAAAATGTCGAACTCCAACTACCACAGAGAATCTGAAGACACCAGAAGTTCCTCACACGCTAGTGACACTCCATCTGAAGAGGAATTCGTCAATGAGCCGACGGTTAGTGTATTTTCATTCACATACGATCGTGCCACGATGGTTGTTCATCGTCTCACGATGGTGCTGAAGAAGATGACACCATCGTGTGCATGATGGTCTTTCGTGGGCACGATGGTTTACACACGACGGTCGTCGATCGTGTGTGCCGTCGTGGGCAAGAAGATCAAAGGCCGATGGCATGCACACGATCGATGTCCATCGTGTGAGCCGTCGTGTTGCACATGATGGTCTTCACACGACGGGCATCGATCGTGTGCAATGCAAAAAAAAAATTCGTTCTCATTAGCATTTTATCATATTATTATGATTTGTATGTCTATATTGCAGACTGGTTGCGTATGGAAGAGACCAACATTGCGCTTTGTTACACGTCAAGTGAATCTTTACATACGGGAGGCGGTATTTAAAGAGATCATTGAGACACTAAGAAGTATGGGCCGCAATTCCGCAGTTGGTGATCGAGCTATCGAGAGCTTGACCGAGGGGGTCCTGGGGCATTTGATTAAAGTTATGAGAAATAGGAGTTCAAATACTGTCTTACATCACTTGATTGCCCGTCAATTGGAGGGTGATCAAATCCCCCTGGATGAGTCGTGGTTCCAGGTTTGCGGGAGAACCATTCGTTTTACGACCCGTGATTTTGCCATGATCATTGGACTGCATTTTGGAAACTCTACCTTCCATCCACAGGAAGAGGTTCAATGCTCGAGATTTTGGTAGAGACATAAGAGATTATGTGAAGGTTGCCAATTTGCTTATATACTACTACTTTATCCTATGCCGTGACGACATGACGGTCGAGACATGGGCATGGGCATTAGTTGAGGATTTCGAGCAGTGGGATATGTTTCCTTGGGGTTCTTATGCCTTTGGGGTTTTATCTTACTACATAGGCAACATTTCCATGAATGAGGGACAAGAGCATAAGGACTATCACTTCTATGGTCCTGTTTGTGCTTTACAGATATGGTCGTATGAGATGATTCCTTCATTGGGAGCATTGTGTGGTATTCGAGATAAATTTGTCCAAGTCCCCCGGTGTTTGATGTGGACTACGAGGAAGATGTTATGTGATTTCACTCATTTCTTCGACCATAAGGTACATAAATTTGTAAACGTATTTTCTCCTGACTTCACTCATCTCTTCAACGTTATGTGATTGCCCATCTAATGGTATGCATTAATGACTACTTTTGCAGCACAAAGTACATTTCTCTTTACCGCATCTGAAGGAGGATGAGGCTGAGTACTACTACCTGAGTTTTGAGAATGGCTCGCCATATGATGTTAAGTTCATTAAGCCTATAAGAATAGCTGTGAAGAACAAGGAGGATGAGCCTGCACCGATCCCGAGAAAGAAAGTTATGGATAGGTAGAAGAAGGCTGCTGGGAAATTGATTACATATGAGTCGGCACATAAAGTGTCGAAGCGATGCCGGCAGAGTACCCCACCAGTAGATGGTGGAGAGACATTGGACCGGGAGAGGCAGCCAGAGAGGGTGTGTTGTGTCCACGGACTTCCTTATCCGGACCACACCCAGGACGCGAGCAGGGATGAGTACTTCGATCGCCGTTTGAATGCAATCTTGTACGACGAGTTGGAGACAGGATTTATTGCTCGAGCTTCTCGCCGGGTGCTTTTGGGATCGTGGATTTCTTCGGACCTACGCATAGACGTTCTAAGAGCCCGGCATACTACTCAGCTGGGAGCCATGATAGGTTTCCCGATAGGCCTCGTCATTCTGCATCTGTTAGCAGCGCCCAGCGGAGGATTCCTAACCCTCCACGTCACTCAGTCTGTGGTGCAGCCCACAGTAACCATTCTCAGCGTCAGCCTAGTCATCATTCTCAGCGTCAGCCTAGTCACCATTCTCAGTGTCAGCCTAATCACCATTCTGAGGTCCAGCACAGTCACCATTCTGAGATCCAGCACAGTCATCATTCTCAGAGTCATCATTCTTTTGAGCGGACTGAGCATCCCCTTGATTATGAGCATGAGTATCAGCTATTTGACGTGCCGTTTCAGCAGTATGGGACAATGTTCGACTGGTTTCAGGACGAGCATCATTATAGTGCGATGTTTCAATGAGAAGGTGGTGGTCCTCAGCAGCAGCCTCCATTTCAGATCGAGCAGCCAGTTTTTGAGATCGAGCAGCCGGTTGTATAGCTCTCTGATCGTTATAGTTGTGAGAGGGATGCTGAGGGTGATAAAGATGGTGAGACTGCCGGGACGTAGCAGTTGGGTGAGCGTAGTCTTCCACCGCACGTGAGTCGACCATTTGCTGCTCTTCGGGAGCCTTTTGTGGTGGCGCCTACAAGAGATAGCGAGGCTCTGAAGAAGTTGTACCTACACTTTATGAGGGAGCATCCACGTGATGCTATTGTTGTAACACCCCAAGACGATCAGGGCGTATTACAGCGCCATGGCCCCCACACTTTAGAATCCGCCAGGCTAACAAACCGACCCGACAATCAACAAGGACATACATCACTAATAATCGAATAATTTCTCAAACCACGACATTCAAATAAAAGACTAAAATCCGACAAATGCAATCTGACATCAAAACCATTTCCCAAAACGGGAACACAACATTAACAAATTCAAAAAGGAAGTACTCGAGTACTTAAATCAATTTCATAATGCAGAAATCCCAAAACAAGACACCAATAAATAAACGACAGGACAGAACACACACAAAGGACTACTGAACAGTATCATGCTTGCCCGTCATTCTCATACGATTCGTGTGCTCGCTTGTCTCCAAGACCTGTACCTGAAATACAAAAAGTATTTTCCCCATTTAAGGGGTTAGCGACAACTGCTAGTGCAAGTACAATCCATTTGAACTACCATTCTAATCAGATGAAAATATGCGCCAAAAATCATTTTAGAAATCATTTATTCCAGAATATTTTTACGGTGCACAAGCACAAAATAGATTTCTCCAACAAAACATTTCAAAGTTAACCTCGGTACGAGACTCACGGCCACCGTACCCAGCAGAGCCCCGTCGGACATCCCTGGGTGGTTAACCATAGTTCGCGATACGAAACACACGACAACGTATCTCTAGAGTTCCCGTCAGACCATCCTTAGGTGAACATACACATATACATCCAGACAACTACGAATAGCCATAATTCAAATACTAGAACGCATAAACAAATGTAAAGTACTTGCCTCTGAGACATCTTTGAAGAATCGGAAATGAAATACGACTACGAACGGTCCGGAAGGAAAACGACGGTTCCTAAACGAAGGATCAACATATTCAGTCCTAACGGACAACAATAATCGAATGGAATACACCCATAACCCCGATTACAATTCACGATAAACGTTCAATCGATACGGACGAGGGTCTACGCAAAATCTCCCCGTATCAATAATTCACGGGTTTAACTCGAGAAAAACGGATTGGGAGTCACCCAATAACAACAATCGGTAAGGAATTTCGTAACATACATGAACAATTCAGAATCAATGACGAAAAACCCGAAAACCCCCCAAATTAGACAAGTTTAGGGTTCGTGAAGAGAATACCTAGGATCCGGACGATGGAGGATGATTACGTTGATGATGATACGTTAGCAAGAACCTACGATGATGGAATACGAAGAATTCTCCGATCAAAACTGAAGGGAATCGCCGTCTGGAGTCGCCCGGTAAAGAAAACGAAAGAAAAGAATGAAAACTGTTGTTCTGACCTGCCCGCTGATCTATTTAAATTGCATAGTTAGCGCACGCTAACCAACAAAAGGTAGCGCATGCTAACGGGGCTACAAACGGTCCAGTAGCTACTGCCCGACGTCGCTAGCGTGCGCTAGACATGCTTAGCGCGCGCTAAGTACCACTCGATAGCGCACGCTAACAATAACAAGTTAGCGTACGCTAACTGCACACCGATAGCGCACGCAAGGGAATAAGGAGTAGCGTGCGCTACTCACGCAGCAGTTCAGTACTACTCAGTTCAATACGTTTCTGCCGAAGGTACGAAACTCGAAACACACAACAAGGCCAGAATCCATAAATATAAACATGAAATATACAAGACGACGGAGCTAAGCGCTGAAAAGAAAATATAATTCCGAGCACCGGGGAATCCGTAATGCGACCAAGGAAATGAGATTCCCTAAACTTATAGGAAATTACAAAAATGGCCCAAGTGCCCGAAAATCACGAAACGACGTCGGATTTACAAACCGAAAGTCTCAACACGTCCAACTCAACCATATGAACTTGCCCAAACCAAGAAACAACGAAAACGGACGAGTTTTACGAAGATCGAACGTTCATACGGCAAAACATGTCATAAAATGAAATTACGTGAAAACATCACCAAAGCTCGTCCAAATGGAAAAATTCCAAGAATAAAGTAGATTCAAAATGTCGAAACGGTTACAAGCGAGTCGATAGAAATAGACATACACCAAAAATAGAAACTCCTAAAAATGGAAAGCTACGGATATTACATTTTCCCCCTTTAAATAAAGTTTCGTCCCGAAACTTAAGAATCAAAAAGCTCGGGGTGCCTCGAACGCATATCCTCCTCTAACTCCCACGTCGCTTCTTCTACTCCGTGCCTCGACCATTGCACATTAACCAAAAGAATGGTTTTGTGCCTTAACTGCTTGTCTCGACGCTCCAAAATTCTGATGGGCCTCTCCTCAAACGTAACATCCTTCTCGATCTCCACGTCCCCGAAATCAATAACATGGGATGGGTCCGGAACATACTTCCTCAACTGGGAGACGTGAAATACACTATGCACATGACTCAATGACGGAGGCAAAGCTAAACGGTATGCCAACTCACCGACTCTCTCCAATATCTCGAAAGGCCCAATATACCTCGGGCTGAGCTTCCCCTTTTTCCCAAAATGGAAAACTCCCTTCGACAGAGACACTCTCAACAGAACATGATCTCCCACCTCAAACTCCAAAGGTCGACGCCTAACATACGCATAAGACTTTTGCCGACTCTGAGCTGCCAACATTCTCTTTCTAATCAACTCAACTTTCTCCCTCGTCTCCAACACAAGGTCCGGCTCGGTGCCAACTAGATCGGACGGTTCATCCCAACATATCGGCGATCGGCAATGTCGGCCATAAAGTGCCTCATTCGGTGCCATCTTAATCGATGCGTGCCAGTTATTGTTATAAGTAAACTCGATCAAGGCCAGATGCTCCTCCCAATCACTACTCCAGTCTAACGCACACGCGCGCAACATATCCTCGAACGTCTGGATGGTACGTTCAGACTGTCCGTCGGTCTGAGGGTGGAAAGATGTACTCAAACGTAAACGTGTCCCCAATGCCTTATGTACCACCTGCCAAAAATGCGATACAAACCGGCCATCTCTGTCCGAAATAATGGTCTTCGGCGTACCATGAAGCCTCACTATCTGCGCGATAAAAACACGAGCTAATTTTTCTGGACCTCAAGTATCCTTGATACCCAGAAAATATGCCGACTTGGTCTGTCGGTCCACGATCACCCACACATATTCATTCCGGCCTTCGTCCTCGGCAAACTCGTAACAAAATCCATGGAGATATCTTCCCACTTCCATTCCGGGACGGAAAGTGGTTTCAACAATCCGGCTGGCCGCTGATGCTCGATTTTGACTTGTTGACAAGTCAAACACTTAGCCACAAACTCAACTACCTCATTTTTTCATGTCATTCCACCAGAAATTCTTTCTCAAATCTTTATACATTTTACTCGAGCCCGGATGGACTGAGAAAGGCGACGCGTGAACCTCTCTCATAATATACTGTCTCAATTCCAAGTCGTTCGGAACACAAAGCCGACCTTGGAATCTCAATACACCATCCTCATGTATCACGAATCCCGGGGCTTTCCCCTTCCCTATATTCTCTCGAAGCTGACTAAACATCGGGTCCTATAACTGTCCCGACTTAATGTCGTCGACTAAAGACGACGAAATCTCAAGTGTACGCAACTGCCCGGAACTCTCTGGTAGTACAATCTCAATGCTCAACCTCATAAACTCTCGCTGAAGTCCCGATTGAGCCGTAAGCAACTCAAGCGCCCGAATCGATACCGTTTTCCGGCTCAAGGCATCTGTCACCACATTTGCCTTGCCCGGATGATAGAGAATCTCGAGGTCATAATCCTTAATCAACTCCAACAATCTCCGCTGTCTCATATTAAGCTCTTTCTACGTGAAAATGTACTTCAGGCTCTTGTGATCGGTGAAAATCTGACACGACAATCCATACAAGTAATGACGCCAGATCTTCAATGCAAATACAACCGCGGCCATCTCAAGATCGTGGGTAGGGTAATTCAACTCGTACAGTTTCAACTGGCGGGAAGCATAGGCAATCGTCCTCCGGTGCTGCATGAGTACACATCCGAGCCCTTGGCCTGAAGCATCACTAAAGACTGATAAACCGTCATTACCATTCGGTAAAGCCAAAACAGGAGCGGTCGTCAACCGCTTCTTCAACTCCTCAAAACTATTATGCCTCTTATCAGTCCACACAAACTCCTCTGACTTCTGTAACAACTGAGTCAGCGGTCGAGCGAGCTTAGAGAACCCCTCGATGAATCTACGGTAATATCCGGCCAAGCCCAAAAAACTACGGACCTCCTTCACGTTTTTGGGCGGCGCCCAATCCAACACTGCCTCTACCTTATATAGGCCCACCCGAACACCCTCGGCCGAGATCACATTGTAACACCCCCAAACCACTCGGGAATATTACAGCGCCGCAGACCCTCTACGCGAGGATCTACCAGGCCAAATACAAAACAATGCATCACTTCACATCGCCGACATGGCTACATAAAGGACCATTAGACCGATATGGTCTTATATCACAACACACAGAACAATACATACAAGATCCTTGCCCAGAACACATACCCACGCAGGGGCTAGAATACAATATCACTTCCATAACTCGATAAAATAACACATCGGAGGAAAATCAACACGACTCTACCAAATACTCTATAATTGGTCTTCACGTGATTAGTATCTTCGTTTCCCATCATCCTTCGTATCGATCCTGTGATTCGCTCCCCAGCTACCTGCAAGTACCTGGACGCAATACAGACATCCACCCCCCGAATACTCGGGGGTTAGCAAAACTCCACTGTTTTGCTAGTGCAAGTATAAAACCAAAAGTACAAGCCATACACAACGTGCTTCAAGAATATAAAATCTTGAATATATTTCCCGAGATAAATCACTTAATCAAAACAGTTTGATTTATAAAAGGTAGGAAAAGAACCATGTGTCTCATACAAAATATTTTACGGTCTCGGGAGTTTGAAAACATTTGGAAATAAGGAATTCTCAAGTCTTTCGAAAACACTTGGGGACACGGCCCAAAATCATCTTTCCAAAATACGATTCCAATAATAAAACGCGGTTTCACAACCCAATTCACAACACACGGGTCCAAGACCCAAATCATAAGCCACAGGTCCACGACCCGAATCACATAACACATGTTCCTAAGGATTATTCGCGTCTGTGCTAACAAGCCACGAACCTCGATGCTCCCGTAGAACATACCCGAGTGAATAACCCAATAGGAAACCATACCAAATCACATGTCCTCGTGACAACACGGAACCATTCCATACCACAACCATAAGTTATCCGGCATCGGCCAACAAGCCACGAACCTCGGAGTCCCCGCAAGACATACCCGATGATAACCCCACAAGTTATCTCGGCATCGGGCTAGCAAGCCCCGAACCTCGAGTCCCCGCAAGATATACCCGGATTGGATAACCCTACGGTCACGCCCGACCCATACTAGCAAGTATGGATCCCGAGATTCAACAATCCTACCCGAGGCACATCACTTTCAAGAATCACATCACAATGAGCATAACATCAAGCCAAGCAACACTTAAACATCACAACCTCCTTTCAAAGGAGTAACAACTAATATCCCACGTAATACATTCTTAACGAACAAGTACACATAACGTTACGTAATCCCCGGCAAAGGATTACGGTCTAATAAACTCATTCAAAGTGATCATATCATCTTTTCAACATACAAATCCAACACACATATTCCGAGAACACATATATTCACGAAGTACATAAATTATCGTTGAAAGACAACATTTATCGAGAATATACCGATCCCTTTTTACGTTCATTAAACATTGGGTTTCGCACGAATTCCTTTACCATTAATTACGCCTACGAAACATGAAACGTATGGACAAGATACTTGCCTCGATATCACGAGCGACGAAACGACGAACGGGCACGATCGGGAAACCTTCGAACCTCCAAAAACGATCAAGACTTCGACAGCCCACGAATACTACGAAAATAGCATCACCACAAATCAATAACACTAATCGAAATCCGAAACGATCCTAAAAACGACAAGGATCTAAGTATTCTCAAAAAATCAAGAATCGTTGATCCGGGCGATAAAAATTGATGAACGGTTAACAAAATCTGAAGATTACGGTCAAGACAAACAAGAACAAATAACCGATCGGATGAGATCGGTCAAGAATCACAAATCCAAGCAAAACCCCCAAATTTAAGAAAATAGGGTTCTAACAAGAGATTACCTTGATTTGGACCAAGAAGACGATTAGATGTTGTTAAACATCTACAAATCCGCTCAAATATGAAGCTAGAAGAAAAAGATCGGTCCTACTCGCCTCTGGATCTCACTCCCGTCGGAAGGGATGAAGAAAAGTGGGAAATGACGACTTAATCCGTTGTCCGGATTTATATCGATGCTTATTAGCGTGCGCTAATCACCCTTCATTAGCGTGCGCTAACGGGTCAACGCTCCGGAGAAACCGCGTATAACATAGTTAGCGTGCGCTAGCCAACAGCCGTAGCGCGCTAACGGGTCACAAAAACCACCGGTAGCCCACAGACGTAATCGCACTCACCGAGTAGCGTGCGCTAGAAAGAAGAGGAGCGTGCGCTAAGCGGCCGATAGCGTGCGCTAGCTATCGGCCTTAGCGTGCGCTAACAAAGCTCAGCCCGATCCGGTAGCTACCGGATCGCCTCTGGCGCCAGCTTAGCGTGCGCTACACATTCGATGGCGTGCGCTAAACACCACGCATAGCGTGCGCTATGCTTCAAGCATTAGCGTGCGCTACACCACAAAATCTCAAAACTCACAAAGTGATCCGAAATGCCTCCAAAAACATGTCCCAACAAGTCACAACCAAACATGGCACGAAATTCCTACGATGAGGACCATGACAATCCGATAAAACCCGTAAAACCCAACGAATCCGAATAAAGATCTCGGTATTACATTCTACCCCTCTTAAAAGAAGTTTCGTCCTCGAAACTTGAAACATGGAACGAACGACGCAAAACAAACTCGGATAACACACGATATCCGTTGCCGAAATAACAAAACACGACGAACGAAAATCAATACGGTTGAACAATTAAACAAGATAACAATAAAAACACGAGCTATTCACGAACCAATACGAAATTCCATGACCCAAGGGTTGAAAGATCGAACACAAAACTAATTTCCTGAACTTAAGGAAATTACGAAGGAGTCCTAACGCTCAACAATTACGAAACGAGATCAACAAAAACTGAACCATCAAACGATTGAGTTACAACGATCGAGACAACAACAGTCGATCAATCGTGTTCGAATCACGACGAACAATAATACTCAAACAACAACCCCAAAGTTCACATCTCGACTAGAGATAATATACGATCCGGTGAAGGCAACAAGATGTGCATTCACATAAGATCCATAGGAAAGGGAATAGCAATTTGGAGAGTCATAACGACAAACGGGTCATTCTGAAACAATACCATAACTCGTTCGATCAATAAAAGCACAGGACAGGACAAGATCAGAAAATATCAACGAATATAAACGATTCGACAGAGTCGAGAGTACAGAGTTCAAAATCCGATCCACTTCAAATAAAAGAAGTCAATCTCTGAATTTCGAAACAACAAAGCAAGGGAAATAATTCAACATGCAACTGATAGACCACGCCCCTCCGGGACTACTCGGAGCCGATCCTGATATCAAAGTCCAAGTCCCTGCCTCGGAATGCTCGGTAACCATCTCGCAAAACTGAACCCGGTGTCCCTCGAGTCCGCACCTGTAACACGTTACTGGCGGAGAAGGACAATGTGCACGAACATGTCCCGCCACATTACAGTTAAAACATCTCTTGGCTTTACCAGGAGTCAGAACAGAAGACTTGGAACTCTCAGTTCCACGCATCAAGCAATGGAGCTTCACAGCGGAAAGGCTACGACATTGAAAACTAGAAATACCAACTCCTGCACCGTCCATACGGTCATCGGACTTCCTCTGCTTCTTCGACTTGGGCACACGCTCCGACGATAACGAAGCTAGTTCACGGGCTAATGCTCGATCTTGATAGTCCCTAAACGAGGTGCAATTGAATCCCGACATATACACGCGAATATCCGGCTTCATCCGTCTGTCAAAGTGGAGGATTCTCTCTTCCTCGGTTCTCACCCGGTCTCGCACATAACTGAGTTGATTGCTATAATCAATGATAGCTTGCGACACCGATATATCTTGCGGTTCTGCCAAGTAGAATTCGCGAATCCTCTGCTCTCTAATCGGTTTCGACGTAACTCGCCTTCCATAAATGCTTGGAACTCCGCCCACGTGACATCACGATCACGAGGTTTAACGACTTCCCACCAATTAGCGGCATCCTTGTCGAGAAAGTGCGAGCGATAGGTACCTTCCGCTCTTCAGACATCCGACCTCGAAAATCTTTCCCAACCGGAAAATCCAACCATCCTCAACGCATCCGCAAAGACCGCGAATCGAGGGGGATTCATACGAACTACCTCGCGAAGCCATTGATTTACACCAATGTTCTGACTCGCGTCAATGCTACGTTGAACCACCTGGGTCAACTGAGTCATCTGAGTCGCTACTTGTTGCAATATAGTAGCAACACTCAAACCAAAATCATTCCCAGCGGCATTCTCTCGCTTCCGCATCTGATCCCCGTGGCCATCAGCGCCACGGTTACGACCACGACCTCTGCCCCTCGGCATACTAACAAACAACAACCTAAGGTAAAGAAAGATCATAACACATAGCAAGATATTCAAGTCTCTGTCTTTAATCCAACATCATTAAATCATATACATATTACCATTTAATTCCAGCTAGAGCACAATATACAAACTATTATACCAACAATCTTCATTTATAATGCCGTTGTTATGCGATTTATAAATGCAATGAAATTGAAATCATCCATTATATCAAAATCACTTTCTGTACGGTTTCCGCGCCGGAACTCACCAAGTTGAAAACCATTTTCGAAAACATTCCAAAATGCCAGAAAGGCCGATGACGGTAATACTTTCCAAATACTCCCCAAAAGTCATTTTCCAAATACCAAATACCGTCACCAAATACCGTTTGAAATTACAAGGCGTAGACGCGAAAACTCAATAGTTTCAAAATATATGTTAAATCGCCCGACAAAAGAGTTGGGAAAAAGGGTCAACGAAATAATTCAAATTTACAAATACGAAAGGTCATTTTGAAACACACACTATTTGATAAAAGTACCCAAAAAGTCACTTTGAACTTTACACACGCAGCGGACAAGAACACAGTTCAAATTACACATAACCACACCCAACAGTTGTTATTCATGAACAACACACATGGAGTACCGTCTCAAACGGTCAGCCTAACAATCGCAAAAGTTAGACTTATGGCCAGAATGTAGTTTCCGAGCTTCTGCTCAGACCGGTTAGGGTATGATTCAACAGAGACTTAGCGTGCGCTAGCCATGCCACGTTAGTGCGCACTAGTTATACTAATCCAGCAACACATTCATGAGCATATATCAAATAATGCCAAACGCCGAAGGTTACATATAAACAACAACATACGAATCCAAACGCCAACAATTTACATTCTCACTACATATCGTTTAATCGAAAAAGTTGAAGGCGAAAGTCACGTCTCAAGTAAATTATTGGTAGACCTCATTTAAGCATTTAAAATCAAATTTTGAAAAATTTCAATGCAAGATGAAAATATAATATGTGTAGTTTGAATTCTCAAAATCTTTGGTCTCGAGGTCATCATACGAAAATCAAATTATTTTTCCTTCTCGAAGGATATTTTTAAATAGAATTTACGTGACTTCCCCAAAACATTTGAAATTGAAATATCACATTGATAAACTTTTATTGAGTAACCAATCCAAAACATCACTCCTGTAAAAACGATTTCACACAAGGATGTATACATATATACATGCATACCGGTACTACTCTTTATTCCAACACAATACGAGAATCAAACAAGTATGGAATAAGTATTCACGAGGCACAATTAAACTACACATAATAACACAGAATTACATAAAGTCGTATAGCACGAGACACAACAAAGTAGGGAGACTTACATCCACAGATCGCACGAAGATGATGGTTGCACCTCGATACTAATCACGACCGACAACTCAGACGACGCGTCGCGACACCACTCAGTCAGACCAAATCTGAGAAGACAAGATCCGACAACACACAACTCAACCCGACAGCCTAGGTTTCCTCAACCTAAGCTCTGATACCATATTCTGTAACACCCCCAAACCACTCGGGAATATTACAGCGCCGCAGACCCTCTCCGCGAGGATCTACCAGGCTAAATACAAAACAATGCATCACTTCACATCGCCGACATGGCTACATAAAGGACCATTAGACCGATATGGTCTTATATCACAACACACAGAACAATACATACAAGATCCTTGCCCAGAACACATACCCACGCTGGGGATATAATACAATATCACTTCCATAACTCTATAAAATAACACATCGGAGTAAAATCAACACGACTCTACCAAATACTCTATAATTGGTCTTCACGTGATTAGTATCTTCGTTTCCCATCATCCTTCGTATCGATCCTGTGATTCGCTCCCCAGCTACCTGCAAGTACCTGGACGCAATACAGACATCCACCCCCCGAATACTCGGGGTTAGCAAAACTCCACTGTTTTGCTAGTGCAAGTATAAAACCAAAAGTACAAGCCATACACAACGTGCTTCAAGAATATAAAATCTTGAATATATTTCCCGAGATAAATCACTTAATCAAAACAGTTTGATTTATAAAAGGTAGGAAAAGGACCATGTGTCTCATACAAAATATTTTACGGTCTCGGGAGTTTGAAAACATTTGGAAATAAGGAATTCTCAAGTCTTTCGAAAACACTTGGGGACACGGCCCAAAATCATCTTTCCAAAATACGATTCCAATAATAAAACGCGGTTTCACAACCCAATTCACAACACACGGGGTCCAAGACCCAAATCATAAGCCACAGGGTCCACGACCCGAATCACATAACACATGTTCCTAAGGATTATTCGCGTCCGTGCTAACAAGCCACGAACCTCGATGCTCCCGTAGAACATACCCGAGTGAATAACCCAATAGGAAACCATACCAAATCACATGTCCTCGTGACAACACGGAACCATTCCATACCACAACCATAAGTTATCCCAGATCGGGCTAACAAGCCACGAACCTCGGAGTCCCCGCAAGACATACCCGATGATAACCCCACAAGTTATCTCGGCATCGTGCTAGCAAGCCCCGAACCTCGGAGTCCCCGCAAGACATACCGGATTGGATAACCCTACGGTCACGCCCGACCCATACTAGCAAGTATGGATCCCGGAGATTCAACAATCCTACCCGAGGCACATCACTTTCAAGAATCACATCACAATGAGCAGAACATCAAGCCAAGCAACACTTAAACATCACAACCTCCTTTCAAAGGAGTAACAACTAATATCCCACGTAATACATTCTTAACGAACAAGTACACATAACGTTACGTAATCCCCGGCAAAGGATTACGGTCTAATAAACTCATTCAAAGTGATCATATCATCTTTTCAACATACAAATCCAACACACATATTCCGAGAACACATATATTCACGAAGTACATAAATTATCGTTGAAAGACAACATTTATCGAGAATATACCGATCCCTTTTTACGTTCATTAAACAGTGGGTTTCGCACGAATTCCTTTACCATTAATTACGCCTACGAAACATGAAACGTATGGACAAGATACTTGCCTCGATATCACGAGCGACGAAACGATTTAACGGCACGATCGGAAACCTTCGAACCTCCAAAACGATCAAAACTTCGACAAATTACGAATACTACGAAAATAGCATCACCACAAATCAATAACACTAATCGAAATCCGAAACGATCCTAAAAACGACAAGGATCTAAGTATTCTCAAAGAAATCAAGAATCGTTGATCCGGGCGATAAAAATCGATGAACGGTTAACAAAATCTGAAGATTACGGTCAAGACAAACAAGAACAAATAACCGATCGGATGAGATCGGTCAAGAATCACAAATCCAAGCAAAAACCCCAAATTTAAGAAAATAGGGTTCTAACAAGAGATTACCTTGATTTGGACCAAGAAGACGATTAGATGTTGTTAAACATCTACAAATCCGCTCAAAGATGATGCTAGAATATAAAGATGGGTCCTACTCGCCTCTGGATCTCAATCCCGTCGGTAGGGATGTAGAAAAGTGGGAAATGACGACTTAATGCCGCTGTCCAAGATTTATATCGATGATTATTAGCGTGCGCTAATCACCCTTCATTAGCGTGCGCTAACGGTCAACGCTCCAGAGAAACCGCGTATAACATAGTTAGCATGCGCTAGCCAATGCCGTAGCGCGCTAACGGGTCACAAAACCACCAAAGAGCTCCTCGATGTAACCGCACCTACCGAGTAGCGTGCGTTAGAAAGAAGAGGGAGCGTCGCTAAGCGGCCGATAGCGTGCGCTAGGTATGGGCCTTAGCGTGCGCTAACAATGCTCAGCCGATCCGGTAGCTACCGGATCGCCTTCAATCGCCAGCTTAGCGTCGCTACACATTGATGGCGTGCGCTAAACACCACGCAGTAGCGTGCGCTATGCTTCAAGCATTAGCGTGCGCTACACCACAAAATCTCAAAAACTCACAAAGTGATCCGAAATGCCTCCAAAAACATGTCCCAACAAGTCACAACCAAACATGGCACGAAATTCCTACGATGAGGACCATGATAATCCGATAAAACCCAGGAAACCCAACGAATCCGGAATAAAGATCTCGTGTATTACACACATGACCGAGAAACATAACTTCCAGCAACCAAAACTCACACTTTGAGAACTTCACAAAAAGATGCTGAGTTCTCAAAATATCTAACACCATATGCAAATGACGGGCGTGCTCCTCCTCGCTCCTCGAGTAAATCAGGATATCGTCGATAAAAATGACTACACACTTATCGAGGTACTCGATAAAGACTTTGTTCATAAGCTGTATGAACACGGCTGGGGCGTTGGTTAGCCCAAAAGGCATAACTACAAACTCGTAGTGACCGTATCTCGTCCGAAAGGCCGTCTTCGGAATATCGGTATCCTTCACTCGGAGCTGATAATACTCCGATCTCAAATCAATCTTCGAAAACACGGTTGCCCCTTGCAGTTGGTCGAACAAATCATCGATCCCTGGGAAAGGATATTTGTTTTTGATGGTCACTTTGTTCAACTCTCGGTAGTCGATACACAAACGAAGTGACCCATCCTTCTTCTTCACAAACAGGACCGGTGCGCCCCAAGACGAAGCGATCGGTCGAATATACCCCATGTCTAGTAACTCTCCCAACTGTTTCTTCAACTCCAGCATCTCAGTAGGTGCCATACGATATGGCGTCTTAGAAATTGGTGCCGCACCCGGCTCCAAATCAACAGTAAACTCGACCCCTTGATCCGGCGGCAAACCCGGCAACTCATCTGGAAAGACATCAGGATACTCACACACAACCGGAATAGACGAGAGCTCGACTCCCCCCTCTCCCGATCTCAAAGCGTAACACCAATACCCTGTGCAACCTCCTCGAAGAAGTCTCACCACTTTCAAAGCGCTGATCAAGAACCTCTGACTACTCCGCTTACGCCCCACAAAAGAATGCTCGGTACCGTCAGAGGCTAACATCGAAGCGGTTCTCATTCAATAATTCATGATCGCCCCATGACGGTCTAGCCAATCCTCACCCAGAATCTAATCCTCATCTCTAATATCTACCGCAATCAGATTAGAAGGCCAAACCCTCCCCACGATACTCACTGGAAAATCTCTAATCTCATGATCCCCCACGATGATATCCCCACTAGGCAGTTTAATAACAAATGGTTCACACGCAACTAGGCAATCAACATGCAGACGACGCACACAATCTATAGACATGAAAGAATGCGTAGCACCAGAATCGAATAATACGGAAACAGGATGGTCAAGGATGTGAACGGTACCTGTAGCCACCGTCGCGTCAAGATCTCCTGCTCGTCTCATCTCATATAGTCGGGGCGCAACAGACCCCACACTAGAAGCTCCCCCTCTAGAAGGTTGTCCACGTCCTCGACCTCTACCTAAACTCTGCTGTGGCTGAGGAACTGTCGGTGTCTGATTCACACTCGGCTCTCCTGCAGCTGGGACTGATATCTGAGTAACTAGCGCCCGAACTGCGTCCATACAAAACTTGGCACGATGCCCCATCTGACCACAGGAATGACACTGAATCGGAGGTTTGTCGCACTCACTCATAATGTGTCCAGGGCGACCATAGTTAAAGCAATTAGGACCACGCACTGAACTAGTAGGAGCAGACCTAGAACCGTTTAATCCTCGTCCAAACGATGGGGACTGACTCCCGAAGACTCGCGAACCGGACTGAGTCTTCTGATACCCTCCAAACTTGCCTCCCGAAAACTGGCAGGAGGTCTTCTGCTTCTTTCCCTCGGCTGTCGTCTCTGTCGCAGAAAACGACATCTCATAAGCCATCGCCTTATTCTGATACTCCTTCAAAGTCGTGCACCCCAGACCAGACATGTAGTGACGCACCCTCGGTTTCATCCACATGTCAAAATGGCGGATCTTATCAAGCTCATCTCGGACTTGGTTTCTCACATAATGAAGTTGTTGGTTGTAATCCTTGATTGCCTGCGAAATCGGAACATCCTGGGGCTTAGCCTCAAAGAAGGCTCGGATCCTCCCCTCTTTAACTGGCCACGGAGAAAACTCGTCTTCCATCAGCTCTCGGAATTCTGCCCATGTGGTTGCCCGGTCACGTGGTTTCACCGCTTGACACCACGTTGCTGCCTCTTTGGCGAGGAAGTACTGTGCGATGGGTACCTTCCTCTCCTCAGAGCAGTTAGCAGCCTCAAATACTTTCTCCATCTCAAATAGCCAACTCTCCCAACTGTAAGGGTTGGAAGCACCATCAAACTGTGGAGGACGCATATGAATCACGTCTTGAAGTAACTTATCATTACCGGCTCCAGTAGGCAGAACCGGGTTAGCATTAGCCTGGCCGACCAAAACGGCCTGAGTCAGTAGCGTCATCTGGTTCGCTACTTGCTGTAAAATATTCGCCACTCCAACATTCTCATGCGCATTACCGGAGCTAGCAGACTGATCTTGCTGACCCCCGAAACTAGGTGGAACACTGTTCGACAAGGAAGGCATCGCCGAATCAGTTCCCGAGTTATCAGACATGGCCGCCCCACAGGCTGCGCCACATCCCCTACCGCGTCCGCGACCGCGTCCGCGTCCTCTACCAGCAGGAATTCTAAAGAAGTAGCGGGTGAGTACAATTCAAACGCAAAACGCACAAGATTCCAAGAAACGAATAGAACAGAACAACGTAACGAGTCAAGTTAGAAAAAACTTACGAGCACCGGCGTATTAAGATGATGGCATGGCAGTGATACTGTTCAAAAACGACACTCTACTAGACCCAAATAACCGACAGCCTAGGTATCCATAAACCTAAGCTCCGATACCATGTTCTATAACACCCCCAAGACGTTCAGGGCATATTACAGTGCCGTGGACCCCACACTTTGGAATCCACCAGGCTAACAAACCGACTCGACAATCAACAAGGACATACATCACTAATAATCGAACAATTTCTCAAACCACGACATTCAAATAAAGGACTAAAATCCGACAAATGCAATCTGACATCAAAACCATTTCCTAAAACGGGAACACAACATTAACAAATTCAAAAAGGAAGTACTCGAGTACTTAAATCAATTTCATAATACAGAAATCCCAAAACAAGACATCAATAAATAAACGACAGGACAGAACACCCACAAAGGACTACTGAACAGTATCATACTTGCCCGTCATTCTCATACGGTTCGTGTGCTCGCTTGTCTCCAAGACCTGTACCTGAAATATAAAAAGTATTTCCCCCATTTAAGGGGTTAGCAACACTGCTAGTGCAAGTACAATCCATTTAAACTACCATTCTAATCAGATGAAAATATGCGCCAAAAATCATTTTAGAAATCATTTATATTCCGGAATATTTTTATGGTGCACAAGCACAAAATACATTTCTCCAACAAAATATTTCAAAGTTAACCTCGGTACGAGACTCACGGCCACCGTACCCCGCAGAGCCCCGTCGGACATCCCTGTGTGGTTAACCATAGTTCGTGATACGAAACTCACGGCAACGTATCCCTAGTGGTCCCGTCGGACCATCCCTAGGTGAACATACACATATACATCCAGACAACCACGAATAGCAATAATTCAAATACTAGAACGCGTAAACAAATGTAAAGTACTTGCCTATGAGACATCTTTGAAGAATCGGAAATGATATACGACAACGAACGGTCCAGATGGAAAACGACGGTTCCTAAATGAATGATCAACATATTCAGTCCTAACGGACAACAATAATCGAATGGAATACACCCATAACCCCGATTACAATTCACGACAATAAACGTTCAATCGATACGGGCGAGGGTTTACGCAAAATCTCCCCGTATCAATAATTCACGGGTTTAACTCGAGAAAAATGGATTGGGAGTCGCCCAATAACAACAATCGGTAAGGAATTTCGTAACATATATGAACAATTCGGAATCAATGACGAAAAACCCAAAAAAACCCCAAATTAGACAAGTTTAGGGTTCGTGAAGAGAATACCTAGGATTCGGACGATGGAGGATGATTACGTTGATGATGATATGTTAGCACGAACCTACGGTGATGGAATACGAAGAATTCTCCGATCAAAACTGAAGGGAATCGCCGTCTGGAGTCGCTCGGTGAAGAAAACGAAAGAAAAGAATGAAAACTGCTGTTCTGACCTGCCCGCTGATCTATTTAAATTGCATAGTTAGCGCACGCTAACCATCAAAAGGTAGTGCGTGCTAACGGGGCTACAAACAGTCCAGTAGCTACTGCCCGACGTCGCTAGCGTGCGCTAGACATGCTTAGAGCGCGCTAAGTACCACTCGATAGCGCACGCTAAAAATAACAAGTTAGCGTATGCTAACTGCATACCGATAGCGCACGCAAGGGAATAAGGAGTAGCGTGCGCTACTCACGCAGCTAGCCAAGATCGCTTTCGATTCGATCTGTTCTGCCGAAGGTACGAAACTCGAAACGCACGACAAGGCCAGAATCCAGAAACATAAACATGAAATATACAAGACGACGGAGCTAAGCGCTGAAAGAAAATATAATTCCGATCACCGGGGAATCCGTAATGCGACCAAGGAAATGAGATTCCCTACACTTATAGGAAATTACAAAAATGACCCAAGTGCCCGAAAATCACGAAACGACGTCGGATTTACAAACTGAAAGTCTCAACACGACCAATTCAACCATACGAACTTGCACAAACCAAGAAACAACGAAAACGAATGAGTTTTACGAAGATCGAACGTTCATATGGCAAAACATGTCATAAAATGAAATTACGTGAAAACATCACCAAAGCTCGTCCAAATGGAAAAATTCCAAGAATAAAGTAGATTCAAAATGTCGAAACAGTTACAAGCGAGTCGATAGAAATAGACATACACCAAAAATAGAAACTGCTAAAAATGGAAAGGTACGGTTATTACAATTGTCCGGTGTTTGGAGACTCGGCATGCTCTCACCCAAGCGTTATTTGACCGGATAGAGTCTAGCCGTGAAGACTTTGATGCCGAGGTGATAGACTGTTATGTGCTTGCAACTCGAGCGAGGCTTCGGAGGGGAGTCCAAAGTGTTGGTGTTGGTAGAGTTGGCACTGTACTTGCCGGCTCTCAATTTTACATAAGTTTCATAACTTACTCGCTTGTATATCATTGGCGTGATGTGGATTTTTTTTATTTTGTGGTTTGGCTTTTTGTAGTTAGTTATGGCCAATGACTTTGCAAAACTCCATCCGGATGATCCACTTGGTATCAAGGTGACAGGGAAGCCGGTTTACAGGGATTGAAAAATTCCTAAATGCATCAAGGACTACATGATAGGTCTTGATACACCACATGCGGTTCCATGGTCAAATTGCAACGAGGTAAGTTTGAAATTTATATTTATAAATGATTCGCTATGTTTGATGTGATGATCTTATATGATTACATATTTTGTTTCAACAGATCATTGTCATTTGTTGCCTCGACCAGAGCCACTGGGTGACTATCAAGATTGACATCATAACATAAACCGTGGAGTTGTACGATTCCTTGTCACACCAACACCAAGATGATTGATACCGATTCAACCAACTACGACCTATTACTCGTCTGATGCCTCGTGTGCTAGCTCAATCCGGGTACTGGCTGAACAACCAATCGAAGAGGAAGTATGACACGGAGATGAGTTTTAAAATTATGTCACGAGAGCTACAGTTCATACAAAACGACAATCACAGTTGTGGGCCCTTCGCATGCATGTACTTGGATCGACTCGTCTCTGCAAACCCAACAGCAAGGCACCAAATCAAGGAACTTAATGAGAAATATATTAAGAAATATCGATATAGTTTAGCTGCTAAAATGTTTATGTTGTTGTTAGACATGTAATATGGTGTATGGTGTGTTGTATTGTGGCAAGATTAATGTGCCGTGTTGTTAAATATTTATGTTGTCGTTATACAGTTTTGGCAAGATTAATGTGTTGTGTTGTTAAATCTTTATGTTGTCGTTGGACAGTTTCGGCTCTATTTTGCACACGATGGCTGCACACGATCATGGCCATCGTGTGTTACGATCGTGTGCAACTTGCACACGGTCATGGGTTGCTGCTGTCGTGTGCCCACGATGGCTGCCATGACCGTGCGCACACGACCGTATGCCCCATCGTGGGCACGACCGTGTGCACCATCGTGGGCACGGCCCTGTGCACCATCATGTTCACACGGCCATGTGCCCCATCGTGGGCACGGCCGTGTGCACCATCGTGTGCACATGAACTTTTGGTATTTTTGCCAATTTGATTTATTGTGTTATCTAGAAGGATGTTTTGTGATTCTAAAATGGCTTGTTCAAACATTACTTACTATATAACTTCTTATACAAACTCGTATTTGTCATTTCGTGTAATTCATTAGTATATGAGATATTTCATACAGATGATGAACTTATCCGTACAAACTAATACATTGAGAACATAAATACTACACATGCTATGCAATATATTATGTTAATTCAATCAATAACTTTTTAAATAAGTGTATCGTTGACAAATATTTGTTAATATATAAGTAACAACACCTAAATTGACGAGTTATTTGAGAAATTGGTGAAAATTATTGATGTTCTTGTGCACACGACCGTGTGCCCCATCGTGGGCACGGCCGTATGCACCATCGTGTGCACATGAACTTTTGGTATTTTTGCCAATTTGATTTGTTGTGTTATCTAGAAGGATGTTTTGTGATTCTAAAATTGCTTGTTCAAACATTAATTACTATATAACTTCTTATAAAACTCGTATTTGTCATTTCGTGTAATTCATTAGTATATGAGATATTTCATACAGATGATGAACTTATCCGTACGAACTAATACATTGAGAACATATATACTACACATGATATGCAATATATTATGTTAATTCAATCAATAACTTTTTAAATAAGTGCATCGTTAACAAATACTTGTTAATATATAAGTAACAACACCTAAATTGACGAGTCATTTGAGAAATTGGTGAAAATTGTTGATGTTCTTGTGCGCACGACCGTGTGCCCCATCGTGGGCACGACCGTGTGCCCCATCGTGGGCACGGCCGTGGGCACGGCCGTGTGCACCATCGTGTGCACATGTGGATACAGTGCCAATTTGACACCGTAGACACCGTGACACCTGGTTGCCAACGTGGCACACGATCGGAGCACACGATCGTGCCCATCGTGTGCACCATCGTGTGTACTACAAAGGGCAGCATCAAATTATTTTATTATAAAATCCCATCGTGGGTCCCCCCTTTTTCAATATAAGCCCATCTTCCTGGACCGAGAGTGAAATACCTGAACCGTAGTCCCTCCCTTTCACTATAAACCCTAATCAATTACAATCAGTTAAAATCCATTAAAATCAAATATGCGAAATGAGCGGCCGATTACGAGAAAGCAATTTAGGAGGAATCGAAGCACCTCCACCAAAAAGAAGAAGGAGGATACCTCCTCCCAACCCACCATACAGAACTAAGCCGAGAGGAAGATACTCAATGCTCAGAGTAAGTTTTTTGGTTTTGTTGTATGTGTAGTGTGTACTACGAATTAATGTGTTTTATGAAACATGGACTATTTAGAAACACTGTGAGCACTCCAATCATACTATATGGTGATGATGATGATGATGATGATGATGATGATGATGATGATTTAGAGATTTATGAGAAGACAAGTAAAGAAGTTATTTTAGAAGAAAAAGTTCATGGAGATGATGATACAAGACTAAAGAAACAGCAGGAGATGGGGGAGAAGGGATCTAAGTGATTGTGGTTTTTAAGATATTATTAGATATTTTGGTGTGATGGTGATGAACTTTTGTTTTGTAAAGTTATATGCTTTTGGTGTAGACTATTGCCCTTTAAAGTGAGCTACTTTGTTATGGTTAATGTTTGCCTCCATAATCACCTTTATTTTCTTTACATCACTGATGTTTGACTTAAATTTCAATTCAAAGATAAAGAAAATAGATACAAAATTATGCATTTCAACTAATAATCAGAATACTGAATCAATACATGGTCCATCGAGGATCAAAATATCAGCACATGGTAAGTCACAAAATATAAAAATACATAAGCAATTTAAGTTTCATGGTATGGACATCCCCTTATGTCATGGTCATCATTCAGACAAATGCTACACCTCTTCTTCTGCCGGCACCTTTGCCTCGTTTGTTCATCCATTCCTTGAGTTTCTTCAGGGATATTCAAATCCACACCACTTATGGGAATGAATGCTTTGCAAGATTTTCTATTGTGGCCGGTTCTTTTACACCTACCGCACACTTGAGTCCATCCACCTGCGGGTAAATTTTCAACAGCGGACCGTGCACGACTCATCCTTGGTCGGTCGGGTTGTCGTACCCCCTCTGGAGGTACGCAAATGATGGATGAGATCTCCGGTGGGACATTCCACTCATCAGGATGTGGGATGGGATTAATATGCTCTTTATAAGTCTCTCTAAGGCCTTGTTGCTTGAAATAACGACTAACAAAATCATACACGGACAAACCAATGCTGGCGCGCCTGTTACAATAAGCAATTATCTCAAGGATGTGGTGTAGGATAATGTATTTTTGATACTGATGAGGTGTAGGATAAATCCAGACCATCCCTATGTTGCACACGATCATGCCTATCGTGGGTTACGATCGTGTGCATCTTGCCCACGGTCATGGGCTGCTGCTATCGTGTGCATCCTGCCATGACCGTGGGTACACGATGGCTAGTCCCATCGTGGGAACGACCGTGTGCCCCGACAGCACTCAGCAGATGTAGGATACAGCGCCCGCAAGCTGTAGGATACATCGCACGCAAGCTGTAGGATACAACGCCCGCAAGCTATAGGATACAGCACCCGCAAGTTGCAGGATACAGCGTCCGACAGCACCCGCATGCCCACGGCCATGACAGTGTGCACACGACATCATAGACAAAGACATTGAATGGTGTGCACATTAGAGCAAAACAATTACCTTATAGCGGCAACAACATGACAACATGAAATCTAATCCAAATCAAACTCACGACAACAACATGTCCAGGTTCGAAGGTCGACCTCATAAGAAACTTTATTTTCTTCGACTTTATAAACAAGTGGGGTGGTAGCTCGAACGGTAAGAGTCAGACTGGCTTGCACAGAGTTAGAAAGCTTTTCAAAAGTGTGCATTGTCAACTCATGGTCTCTTGATGTAGCTTCTCCCCGCTTCTCATCAAACTAATTCTCTAAAATTAGGCGAAATATCTCAAGTAACGAGCAAACAGGTAAACGCCTCGCCCACAACATACGATTATTAAAGCATTCAACATCATTGGATGTCAAGAAGTTATAGCATCGTATCGGACACTTCGACCTAGCCCACCTCTCTGGCCCAATTTTAGAAAGGCGCATGTGAGCCCCATTAGGGCTTTCAATATGTAGTTTCGAAAAGTAGTTTTCAAAAACTTCTTCACGATGCGTGTAGGCAGCAGTTCTAAAGAGTCCTATAGCATGCGCACCGTAGGAGGTCAGATTTTTTGCAAGATGGTGATAGCACAACTCTTAGAATGCATTCGGATAGACGGCTCAAATAATATTCTGAATGCTCTTATGTTGGTCACTCACAATCAGTAAATCTTCCATCGGATTGTAGCATCTGCGCAGGTTATACAGAAAATAAGTCCATGACTCGTCGTTCTCTATCGGACCGAGACCAACTGCAAGAGGAAATACTTGCTCGTTCCCGTCAAATGTGACGGCCGCAAATAGAGTCCCTTTATTCATTCCCTTCAGGTGGGTCCCATCAACTATAATCACCGGTCGAAGGCACATATCAAATGCCCTAATACTTTGTTCTTGTGCAACGAACATGTGGCAAAACTCTCCCTCACAAGTCGTCTGCAAATCATAAATTATCCCTGGATTACGTTGTTTTAATCAATACAAATAAGATGGGAGCCTCTGATACGAATCATCAAAGCCGCCATATGTATTCTCTATCGCTATATTCCTCGTCCGGAGAGCAAAATTGTATAGCATGTCAGTGCCGTACTCCCTACACATCTCTGCAATCATCTCCTTTGGCCTCAAAGTGACCCCCTCACCGGTCAATCTTTTAGCAAAATAATGGACGGCAACCTCAGAAGTGACCGATCGTGCGGCAGCACGGTTCAAATCAGGGTGACAGCTGTGCTCCAAGGTCAACTTAGTAATTCTCCAAATAGTTGCACCCTCAATAGCACACAACCTAAACTGACAATTTTTTCGCCCACTCTTACACACAAACACTATACATTTATCGGTGGAACGATCAGTGATACACTGTAACATGTTTTCCAAATGATACATTCCTACAGTTATCCTCAACTCTGTCTTGGAACGAAAGGTGGACCCCACCTCTAGCTGACCGTTAACCGGTGGAGGCTGCTCGACCCAACCCAAAGTCCCAGCACTACCGGGGTCTGGAAATGGAATGATCCAGTTACGCATTGATTGTAGATGCTCATGCTCGCTCGCAGATTGATGGTCGGATGATAAGTTTCGACGATTGATAATCCTATCCATTTGGGCCGGTTGGCGAACCCAAGCAAGAAATTCCGCAGATAGTGACTCAAGCAAGTCTTTACAACAATCTTCATCTTCGGATGTATGCACCTCCTCATCTTCCTCGTCTTCCTCGTATTGATGATCTTTGGAAGGCATGTCATAATGTATGTTGCCGGGCTCTACTCTCGAGCTGCTACATCCCATATTAACCTCGGGAGTGGAGGAGCTGCCATTCTCAACATAGACCTCAGGATCCTCCTTGTATTCTACTAGTAGTCGAAGTATCTTGGTATCGCCCCGTAATAGGACTTTTACTTTGTTTCCCTTGGCCATGTGTGTCAAGTATCATAATTTGAAATCGGATTCATTTGGACCACCCAAGCCCTCTCTGATAACCCCCACGAGGTTTGCACGACTAACTTTGCTCGTGTCGATGTAGACAAAAAAAGAGTCCCCATCTACATATGGCGATCGCTCCCAATGACCACCGTGATGTATCAAAATGCACTGCCACGACATCTGATTACAAAAAGATGAATAACTATTCAGAAAACTGAGCGAACAATATTATAAAATGATCTGCCTTGGACACGACCGATGCACACAGTCGTATGATACCGTGTGCATCGATCGTGTGCATGTTTCTGGCCATGAACATGATCGCTGCACACGATTGTAGACGATCGTGTTAAACGATCGTGAACACGTTAGTTGTGCGCACGATTTCAAGGTCGTTGGACACGACCGTGGCACACGATCGTTGCACACTGTGGCTTCCCATCGCGTGCAGCGATCGTGTCCGTAAGAACTGGTTGGGAAAAAAATCCAGCGGTCAAATACTGATGCATACCTTCTTTATGAACCCAGAAGCACGACAAATGAAGTCCTATTTGAACGTCAACTTTTCTTTTCGAATAATCTTGTGATTTTTATAAGATTTTTGAGAGACCCTTTGTCAAAAATGGTTGTGTTGTTTTGATGTATATGTTGTAGTTAAATTTTGATTGTTGGACATTAATATCGATCGGAGCAGATGAGGAAAGTAAAAAAGAAAAAAGAGAAGAAAAGGAGTTTATATTAAATAAAATAAAATAAAAAAAGTCAACATTACAACAAAAGAGAGGACATTTTAGTCTTTTTAATCAAAATTGTGTTAAAAACTTATAGTTTTATGAATGCGGATATAAAACTTATCAATTTTATAATTTGGTAGTAAAAGATTGATTCCCACTTAGTATAAACACAAGATTGATAGAGCATCTCCACGAAAAGAGATAGGAAGATCGACTTGATTCTAAAAATCTAAGGAGCAGCCCGGCCGTTTTGGCCCAACATGGGTCGTGTCCGGTCGGCCCACCCCAAACTCGTGCGGTCTACTGACATGCTCGGCTTGGTAGGTGTGTTTGCGTGGCCCCTTTCATCCTCTAAAGTTAATTTAATTAGCATTTTACACTTCTTGATTCCAAGGCTAATTGACACAATTGAGCTTTGTGTATGACACCATATGTTTAGTAATTATTAGTTGTGAGTATAATTTTTAAGTAGACTCGGCAAATGAAAGTGGTCTCCATAAAATTTTATAGTCACTAATTAACAATCGAATAAATCTTATAAACTATAATTTGAGAAATAAAAAATTAATTGAAGGACACTGTTCCAACGCCTTGAGAGTATCCGAGGGATAACTAGTTGAAAAATTGTTAATGATTCCGAGAAGAAAAACTAGAGTCCTCATTGAAGCTATATTATATTATAGATCTATATATAAATAGGAAATAGATCATATGAAAACTAATTATCTTGTGAAATTTAGAAATTTTTGTAGGCTATTGATATTATTGATCTAACGGTTATAGATGAGTAGAATTATATATATTTATGTATTTTTTATTGCATTATTTGTTGCATATACTAGCGACCAGCTTGATGCAATAAATAATAAAAAATATGCAATGAAATTACTTAATAATGCAATTGATTTCTAGATTTCACCATTAAGGGTGTTTCCACCATAGTCAATCCATATATATATATATATATATATATATATATATATATACAAAAAATATATAGTATGTCATTTGAAGAATGAAATGAAAATTTTATTTCATAGAAAAATGAATTGGAACACTCCAATGAAAAAACTAAAGCACGCATCTTATCTTATATATATAAAGATTGAGTCCTTAAATTTATTGTGAAGTCTTAATGATATTAATTAATGGATATTTTTATATTTAATATTAGTTCATATTAAATTATTTCCTCTAATTTAATTTATTAAATAATATTAAGTATTAAATACATGTCTTAAATGTTTCATGTCTTAAAGTATTAATTAAAATCCTATAATTCAATTAGCTACCATTTATTTAAAAATTGAGTTTCATGTTAAATCTTTACGAATTAAATTCCTTTACTTTAATGAACTTGAATGCCCATCACTTCATTTTTATAAAAATCGTTACAAACTTTTTTGGTGTTATCTCATTTTATTGTCCAACTAATTGAATTAAGTTGAGTATTCATGATTTAAATCTTTATGAATTTTGTAATAATATTTGCCATAACTATAGCAATAAGTTAATTTTCTGAACTTTTACAAACACCTTCATTAAAGCTTTATTATTATTTATACTAAAATCCAAACAAAATCCAAACGGTGGCAAAATTCTTTGGACTCATTTATTAACTCTCTTTCATAAATAGCTTCATTTTGCAAGTAATTAAAATAGAGAGAGTTCATAACTTCATATCCTTATGGAAGGTTACATACTACATATTGTGTGTATAAATAATTTACTTTGCATATCAAACAATATTAATACAAACGAAAACAATACTAATCCAAAAGAAAACAATATTAGTTCACTGATATTAATAGATATTTTACAGGGAGTGTTGTACATTGAACAACAAAAGAAAATAATTAGACAAAAGGGCTTCATATATTACAAGAAGGTTTTTACAAACAAAGATGAATACAAAGAGAAAATTATCAAATTGATCCCGTATGTGGGACCAATTGGCCAAAAAAACTCATCTGTTTCCGGCGGACCAAAAAACCCCCACATCTCCATCTTACTTTAGCCAATTTAGTCCTTCATCGCCGGCCGAAGTATTTTTCGGTCACCGGAGCTGACGTACGACACGTGGCAAAAAAATATAAAAACCTAAATAATATAAAAAATTTAAAAAAACTAAAAAATCTGGAATATTAAAAAACCTAAATTTAAAAAAATTTAAAAATCTAAAAAATTTAAAAAAATTTAAAAAAATTTAAAAATTTCAAATCTAAAAAAATTTAAAAAAATATATAAAAACCTAAATAATATAAAAAATCTAAAAAATAATTAATTTTTAATTTAATTTAATAATAGAACCGTAGGTAATTATTTTTAATTCTGAAATATTAATATAAATATATTAGAATTTTTTATTTAATTTTTAATTTTATAATTCTGAAAAGATTTTTTTTCAGATTAAAAATCTTTTTTATTCAAAAGATTAATTTTATAATTCGGAAAAAAAATCTTTTTAATCTTTTTAATTTCTGAAAAAATTATATTTTTAATTTTATAATTCTGAAAAAAGAATCTTTTTAATTTCTGAAAAGATTCTGAAAAAGATCGTTTTGATCATTTTCTCATTTTTTTCAGAAATTAAAAATATTTTTTTTCAGAATTATAAAATTAAAAAAAATATAATTTTTTTCAGAAATTAAAAAGGTTAAAAAGCATTTTTTTTAAGAAATATAAAAATAATCTTTTGAATTAAAAGATTTTTTCTAAAAAATCTTTTCAGAATTATAAAATTAAAAAAAAATAAAAAATTCTAATATATTTATATTAATATTTCAGAATTAAAAATAATTACCTAAGGTTCTAATTTTTTTTAAATTTTTTTACGATTTTTCAGATCTTTTAAATTTTTTTAGATTTTTTAAATTTTTTTAAATTTTTTATATTATTTAGGTTTTTATATTTTTTTAAAAAAAAAATAGATTTTAAATTTTTTTAAATTTTTAAAATTTAGGTTTTTTAATATTTCATATTTTTTAATTTTTTTTAGATTTTTTTATATTATTTAGGTTGTTATATTTTTTTTGCCACGTGTCGTCCACGTCAGCTCCGGTGGCCGGAAAATACTTCGGCCGGCGACGGAGGACTAAATTGGCTAAAGTAGAGGGGAGATGTGGGGTTTTTTTGGTACGCCGGAGACAGATGGGGTTTTTGGGCCAATTAGTCCCACATATGGGATCAATTTGATAATTTTCTCTGAATACAAATCATGAAAAATATTTAGATAAAAATTGCCAACACATGCAGACATTATTCACGTCAATGTTTATGGTTTAATAAGTACGGTCGCTTCTACCATTTTATGGATTTTCAGAAATTTTGTAGTTCATTAGTGTTACTTTGTCATTTTCTATTTTTTACTAATAATTCACAAACTTTTTTTAGTATGACCTTGCATAATGGAATAAAAGGAAAAAGTACATACTTTTAGCTCAAAGTCGTTTGTTAATTATAATAACAGATACAAAAAGTTGAGTTATAAACATAAGAAAAAGTTAAATTTTTTTATCGAAAAACAAAACCCGTACATCGCACGGATCGTAATGACTCGTTAATAACAAAAACACAGACAACCCTAAATCCTAATGAATGTCGTCGTCCGCCGGTCAAAATGCTCCCCACTGCTGCTGCCCAACTGTGAACCCTTATTTCTCACCGGCGAATGCCCTTCTCTCGTTCACAACGCCTCCTTGCCACGCGTCCTCTCTCTCTCTCTCTCTCTCTCTCTCTCTCTCTCTCTCTCTCTCTCTGCTTTTCTTTTAATAAAAATATTCGTTTTAATTTCTTCTCTTCCTTGTTTTATTATGGCTCTATAAATAAACGAGGACACTTGCCCTTTAAACCCCTCTCTCTCTCTCTCTCCAACAAAGAAACAAACCTCACTGTAAAAAAAAAAAGGAAGATGGATGTTGTGGGGAACAACAATGGAGGCTTCCATGGCTACCACAAGCTCCCACAGACAAGCTCTGGTAATATCCCTTATGGTTTTTTTTATCCTTTCACTCATGATGTTTGTGTTAATTCATATTCCATTCTTGTCAGGAATTTATATATCAACAATGCTACATGCACAACCAATTTACACAACCAAACTTTACATCTCACCATACATTTATCACTAAATTCATTATTTATTCCATCACCTACCCCACCACCCACATCATCAATGGTTCAAAACAAACACAACCGTTACAACGGTTGTGATTGTATCATTTTTCTTCATATATATATATATATATATATATATATATATGTGCATGTCAAATAATTATTTTAATATATAGTTTCATGGAGGAAACAAAAAAAAACTGCATTAATTATTTTTTCATGCAAATATGCCTTAATTGATTCATATGGTTCATTTTGAATTTCTTCCAACAACTCTGTCTGTAATACAGCTCTTAAGTATCATCCTGTCTTAAAGCAACATTGTCTCTTACTTCTTAGAGCTCTCATCTCTGTAATCCATGGAAGATCACATCACATTGTAGAATTTAGAAAGGAGTAGGGAGTAGTAACTGAAATAAAATAAATGATTGCCCAAAAAAAAAAAATTAAGCAGGTGGCAGACATGCAGTATTGGACCCACAATTACACGTGTCGCTCATGCATTTTCAGACAATCCCACTGCCAATCCTCAAAGCAATTTCATTTTTTATTATTATTTTCTTAATATTTAATTAAATATATGTAATATTTTTGATGTAGATACAAATAATAGCACTTGGAATAATCTTTGTTAAGAAAAATTATAAAAAAATAATAAATAATATAAGCGTTCAAGATTAAGGGAAAAAAAGGAACAGTAGCTTTCTGAATACAAGATAAATTTTTAATAATAATTCTTTTGATATTAACATTATCATTTTGATTTTTGCTCGTAGATATTGAGGCACTTATTCCAGTAACATATTCGTGTCATTTATTCAAGTAACAGAAGATACATTCGAGTTATATATTAAAGTCGCTTGAATTACGTTCGCATCACCTATTCAACTCACATCAATTACATCGAAGTCACCAAATAGTTACATTCAAGTCATGTATTCAAATCACATAAACTAGTAATATCCGTCGTGCGATGCACGGGTTCTAGTTTAAATTCTGTAAATAGTTGAGATATTTGCACATTGAGAGAATTTAAATAATTAAGAGACAAATATTAAGATCAATATAACACAATGCGATATATTTAATATTGTCCGAGATAAATGAAAATAACGATTTTTACAAATTGCGGAAGACCTCCTATAGACGGCATTTCTTGTTGTGGTAGATTTGTTGTTCTCTTTGTCGCCCATCAAGATTTTGAGACCCTTTGGATGAGTAACCCTTGACAAAGCCACATATAGTTGACCGTGACAAAAAAACTGGTTTCCTTAGAAATAGTCCAACGTGAGTCAAAGATTGACCTTGGCTCTTATTTATGGTCATTGCAAATGACACAACAACAATCAAGGGATATTGTCTTCTTGTGAATTTAAGTGGTAGCCTGGGATCAGAAGGTGTCAACGACATTCTAGGAATTAGTGCTCGATGTCCTGTGTTACTTCCTGTTAAAATCTTAGCTTCAATGACAGTTCCCAAGCTTTGTCACGACCATTCTTGTACCATTGTATAGTCCAATTGAATGGTCGACATTTCGTAGCAACATCACTGGCTACTTTCAAATTGAGTTCATGATTTGGAACCCCTAAAGATCTGATTTCATTCAAAAATTCAGTTGTGTGAAGTGCATTTATGACATCAGTTGTCTTGTTTGAATGACATGGTTCGTCCGAACTTAAATATAAGCGTCCATCTCCAGCTAATTGTGCATTCATGTACTGATTCACTTCATCAACGACGTCTAGTGTAGGTGCCAAAATCGCCCTTTCTTTAAAGTAAGACGAATCTTCAGTGTAAATGCCAGAGGATGAATATGTGCTCTCAACAATTGATGGGATAGGATCCTCGAAGTCTTGTATCAAAAAATCATGAGGAATGTAGAAAAAATATTGTTATCCTGAAATTTAGAAATTGTAGTAACTTGCCGTAAAGTTTTCCTGTGACAATGTTGGTGTTTGTCTCAAAAATCTACAAAGCTTTTAAGCACAAATCTCAAATTTAGAAATTCTTCTTTCGGATCTTTATATATGAGAGTTCATCCACAAACGTTGATCATGAAGGGTACATCAGTTGTTGGATATGGCATATCATTTAAGGCAACCAAAAATTTAGACATTCTATATAGTTTTTCTTCCTGCAGCATGAGCCTGTGCTTCGAAACCCATGGTTTTTTATTTGAGCATGGATCCAGTCTCCCTATAAATAAAAAGAATTACACAGTGTTGCATCAAGTAAATGAGAGACATCCTTATATATGGAAAACGTAATCACAATGTAATAGAATCTTACTGTTTACATCGTGAAATATGCATTGAACTGTCTTTATGTCTCTCCCAGCAAAATCAAGCACATCATATGATCTGACCAGACGCAATCTCATGCTCCATTTAAAATTTCTGTGTTCCAGATCTCTTATACTGCTCCAAATCGGCATGTTATCTATCTTTTGTTAATATATTTCTATGGTGATCGTTTCTGCAACTATAGGAAGAATGGAATGGAGCTGATGTATATTCCTTGGCTGGGGGCTCCTTTTATACTGTTTTCCGTTTTAATATGCCGGTTATAAGGTAGTTTTATGTTAGTGGCTAAAGTAGTGGACAATATGGTTGTTGTGGATATGAAGACATAAACAGTTTTTTATTAAACCGCCACTCCTAATAAAACCGTCAATTCTAAAAAAAATCACCAATTCTAATGGGGCAGTTTTTTGATAAACCGTCATTGCAACTACTATACAATAACCTGCTAGTGAAGAATGTGGCTGTGATGATTTATTGTAATCAAGTTCTATATTTT